>CATIWO010214922.1:0-13668 GCA_949673435.1 Macaranga tanarius
GCTATGTGTTAATTGCAAATTGGATCTTGGGCAAGGAATTCTTCATTTGATGAAGAACTATGCAAGTGAAATTTTTGTTTTTCACCCTCTTTGGCATACACCTTCCGCTTTAGTATGTTGCATAGCATGTTTCCTTTCAATCTTAACTTCAATTCTTGATAAAACATGACTACTACTAGAAACTCTTTTCTGGCACAGAAACTCTTTTTGGGTAAGTCAAGTTTGACCTGGCTAGGTACTTATTCATCAAAAATAACTTAGATAGCATAGAATCTTATCTCGGTTCACTCCAAGTAATGAATTCCATCTTGGCCGATCACTCATCCCTACATATAATCAACTAGAGCCACCACACGCCACATACCCACACATAGCTAGCATAGGTATGTAAGCGGTAACAAACTCTATCTAACCATGCGTAGATGATTGTGTTGCCTCAGGTCGAAGGACCATATGCACCATTATGTCTAAGATTGTGATTGTTGACTTATGTGAATATCCATGCAATCACAAATCTTATGTCACAGTTCGATCCACTCATCACATGAGTATCCACATGTCTATTCTAATAAATCATATCAAGTAGTATGAGATTCACTACCTCCTACTATCGATATCACACACTGATCAAAGAAAATAGACAGAAGTGATAGTCTAGGGATTAATACTACCCATATATTAATCCAACGACTATGAACATTTAATAGTATATGTACTAAATAAGTTTGTCACTCATATTATCAACTCTTGATAATAAACTTATTTAACATTATACTAAGGGTCAATATTCAAATAAACAAACACTTTAATTTAAATGAATATTTTATTGCCATAGGGATAAAGATACAATGTCTACATACAATAATGTCCCTAGGGCACATCTATACTAACACACTTAAGTTTGAGCAATATCAATATATTCTAAGAGTAAAAAATTAATAGAAGCTTATGGTCAAAGCATGCATACTCAGGTATGATAATGTGATATTCGTACGAACAGTACAGGGCCAATACATCAATGCAAATAATGGTGATCGATTGTGTAACACCTGACCCTACCAATACCATAATTAGAAAGTTACACACTTAACCTTCCTAACTTGAGTGCCGGTGTTGTCGAGTATTACTTCTTTCTTATCCATTAACTAGTTAACTCTTATAACTTAGACATATAAATATAATATACTCCACTAATACGTGTTACAAGATAACTATTCTAAAATTTTCCTTCTCTATTATACATAAAGTTCACAATACAAGCCATTGAATACAACTGTTTAATCCTATAACATACTATTACCAAATATTCTAACTAAACAATACTCTTAAGATTCTTCACTGCTCCTGCTTCACCTATTATACATCTAGCTAGTGTGGACCAACACTTCACCGAAAGAAATATAAATAAGTCAATATGCATATAACGACTTAAGTATGATCAGCACTTAATCCAATAATAACTCGAATGCCAAATCATAATTAATATATGTATCTAGCCCCAGGCAACATATATAAATATATCTCGGATATAGTCTTACATCTACAAGGTAGAAAGTGCACCCAACCCCAGGCAACACCTATACACACTTGCCAAACTTATATTTATAAGATAAAATGTGCATCCAATTCTTGGCATCAGCTATACACACTTACCAAACTTACATCTATAAGGTAAAATGTGCACCCCGCCCCTAGCATCGGCTATACACACTTACCAATCTTATATCTATAAGGTAAAATGTGCACCCGGTCCCTAGCATCGGCTATACATACTTACCAAACTTCACCATGCTCTAGACATGGACTTACTATCACCTAGTGTCATATGTGCATATGCTCATTGTTATATCATTTTTCAAAAGCTCTCGTATATTTATGTATTATTTGTATTTTCTTATACCTCTCCTTTGCATCTGTTTCCCGTAACATTCTTCATATATCATTTTGTAAATCATCAATGCCATTCTGATTTGAACATTCTTATTGTAATTTTCTAGAAGTATTCTTATAATTGATTTAATTAGAACATTTCATATCTTTAGTCTGTATGTCGGAGACTTAAAATTTTATCAAATATTAACACGCTTTATGTCTGAATAAACTTATAATCTTCAATCTTACACATTTCGGTTGATTAAGATTTGATGTAATTTGTATTCATTATCAAGCTTAAGTATTAAACTTTCCAACTACCCTTTTCTTTTGAGAAGGAAATGATCTACGCCAACTTCAAGTTCACTAATTATGCTCAACCATACAGTTACGTATATCTGTAACTCAATCACATTTATCTTGGTGAATTTGGTTCCATTTAACTCATTTTGGGTAGATTTAAGTGATTTAGGTATTTATATGGGTGTTGACATGCTTCTGGTTAAGTTTAAGTTGTAAATTTTTCATTTGACCCCATTTTATCGCAGGCACTAGCCACAGAGGCGCCTCCTCAGTGCCACTGGGGTGCCTCAGTGCACTTATTTGTATTAGGATTTTCATGAAATTTAGGTCTTCAAAATAAAATTAAAATTATATTATATTAATTTTTTATTAAAACTTTTTTGACATAGGACTAATTTTTTCACTATATGTATATATATGTATACATATATGTATATATGTACATGCATATACATGTATGTATTTATGTACATATATGTCTATATACGTATATGTATACATATATATGTACATGTATGTATAGATGTACATATATATGTACACATATATATACATATATATGTACATCTATACATACATGTACATGTATATACATGTATGTATATATGTACATATATGTATATATGTATATATACATAGATGTACATATATACATACATGTATATATATATACAAATATGTTTTCATGTATGTACATATGTACATATATGTATGTGTGTGTGTCTGTGTGTGTGTATATATATATATATATATATATATATATAGTCTTCTCTTCCTATCACTTCACTTCCGTCGAGAGATCTTATCGGCCCTCATTGAGCCGGGCGAAGGAGAAGGAATGGGTGGTCTGAGAAAAACAACGGGAGAGGACTCGTAGCCCCCCTCCCCTTCTTCCCCATACCTATTTGTTCCCAAAGCCCCAGAACTCTTTTTTTTAAGAAAAAGATGAAGAATAGATAGAGCTATCATACATTCTAAAATATTTTAAGGGTAAATAGACTTTTTCATCCTTCTTGGCAAGATGCCTGCCTGAGGACCTATGTGAATGTTTTGGAATGGGGATATATATAATATACTATATATATAATATAGAAATAAGAGAATAATTTGTAGATACATATTCAAATTTTGAAGTACAAAAATGTTTTTTAAATTTTTTTAATTACTGCAAAGATGAAAAAATCAATATTCCATTTTTCTCTTGGTTTTCAAAATACTGTCAAAAATATAATATTAATTATCTAGTTTTAGAAGTTACTATGATAAGTACTAATAATGCAAAAAAAATGGTATACAACAACTAAAAGAGAAATTATAGCTACTCATCCACCTTTAGAAGAAATAAAAATATTACATCATAATAATGAAATGAGAGCTTCACTATTTAAAATGGTATTAGAAAATAATGAACAAGTTCCAACTAAAAAGGATATAAAATATATATATATATTCTAAATGCTAAAAATATTAAGATATTAACTGAGAAAAAATTAAGACATCATCTATATAAACAAATTGAAAATTCAGATATTGTACTTAATATATCATTCATAATATTTTGAAACTCACTTAGGGCATTTTTAAGACCAAATGGCATGACATTCCATTCATAATAATCAAAAGGAACATTAAATCCAGTTTTGTACCTATCTTTTTTATGAATTTGTATTTGCCAAAATCCTGACTTCGTATTAAATTTAGAAAATATAGTTGCTTTTTATAATTTCTTAATTAAATTCTTTTTAGAAGGAATAGGATATTTAATCCATTCTAAGACTTTATTTAAAGGCTTATAGTTTATTACTAATCTTGGTGCTCCTCTTTCTATTTCTGTTGCATTCTAAACATAGAAAGTAAAACAGGACCAAGGGGACTTAGATGGTCTAATTAAACCTTTTTCTAGTAATTCTTGAATTTCTTTTTTACAGTATTTTTCTAGTTCTATACTCATATGTATTGCTCTTGCTCTAGTTGGAATATTTTTTTTCATCAAAATCCTTAACATATGGTAAAGTTATCATATGTTTTTCCTATTCTAAACAGCATTGGGAACAAGGACACAAATATCTCTTTTTATTATTTCTTCAAATTTTTTAATTTTTTCTTAAATATTTAAAGATTCTATGTTTTCTTGTATTCTTATTGATTTTATTTCCTGATACAAAAAATTTATATGTTTTTGTTTATTTTCTATCAATTTTATGATTAATTTATCTTTTATTGTTCTTATTGCCTTTTACTGTACTAAATCTAAAAATGAAAAAAATAGTACTTTTCCCATAACTTAAGTTGTTATTCCATCATAATTTACAAGGAAAGGGTAAATAGTTATTATAAAAGGAGATCCTAATATTACAGGAATACTTAAATCTTTAACTAAAATAAAAGGTTGATTTATACAAAATCCATTGTTACAAATTCCTCCTTTATTTATTTTATATTTTACTTTCAATCTAGTTCCATCAGTTGATCTTAATCTTTCATGAGTTTTTGAATAATAAATTGTCTGAATTAATCCTTCTTGGATACAATTTTAGTCTGCTCCTGAATCTATTAAGGCAATAGCTGGTAGGTGAAAATTATTTATTACCAAATTAATTTTTACCAAACATTTTTTGAGTTAAGACTCTGGTTACTGTATTAACTTCACTAGATTCTCCTATTTTAGATTCATCTTCTTCTTCTTTATCATTGTACCTGAATAATTCCAAAGCTATTATTTTAGTTTTTGTAATATTATTATCTTCTTTTAATAATCTAATTTCTTCTTTTAAATTTTTTACTTCTACTTGTAAATCTTTTTTTACTCAGTTTTACATCTTTCTAAAATTGGTTCTATCTTATATGGTTCAATAGTCTTTTTTTTATTTTTCTAAAACTAGATCTTTTAATCTTTAAAGGTAATCCTTTCTAACTTCTTTGTCTTGAATTTTATCTATTATTTCTAATAAAAATTCTTTATATTTTTTATGACATTTATACTTGGATTGCAAAAACATATTTCCCCACAATCATTTAAACAATTTTCATTTTCCTCATTATTGCTTTCTTCAGATTCGTCTTCTTCAGAAACTTTATTAATATTATTTTCTGAAACTTCTCTATCACTAAATTCCTTTTCTGTGTCAAAAAGCATTAATTTTATCATATGTTCTTTTAATTTATCTGATATATTTGAAGCATTTATTTTTTTTTCATTTTACACTGGCTTTTATAATGTCCTACACGACCATGTTTATAACAAACAATATTACTTTTATCTTTCTTTTTAAAAGTGGAAGCTTTATATTTTTTATTACTTTTTTTTTATCTCTTTAATAATAATTATCTTTACTTTTTTCTAGCTTATAATGTGATTTAGATTTATTAGCTTTACTTACTTTTTTCTTTCTAGAAGGAGCCATTATTTTTTCATATCCGTATTGAAAGAAAAAATCTCCTAGTTCTTTCTTTGACTAAAAATGATCACTTTTGAGTTTAGCCTTAAGTTTTAAGTCTGTACATAACATTCATCCTATTATATGAACATAGTTTATTATTTCTCCATAACTCATTTCTTGATATGGAATTACATCACCTACATCTTGTCTAATTCTTTCTTTAACTTTTCCAGCAAATAATTTTGATGAACCACTTAAAAACTTTTCTTTCTAATAAGCATGATTGAAATCAGTTCGAGAATATATTTTTGTTAAAAACATGTCTTTATACCATCTAAAATCTTGTAAAGTTAGATAGATTAAATTTAATAAAACTTCAGGATATCTTTCTTAAAAATAAGATGGATTTCCTATAAAATATTTAGCAATTAAATATATTAAAGTATTAAAAGAATTTGGTTCGTTAGTTTGTAATTGTTGAAATCCTTTTTCTTTAATTATCACTTTAGTTGTATTAGAAACTTGAGTTTTTTTTATCATTAGTAATACAATGATCCACCATCCTTTTAATTGACTAGTAAAACCTAAAATAATTAATTGAGTAACTCCAATATCATTATTGTTTTTAGTTTTATAAGTCGTTGTAGTCATAGCCATTTCTTGTAACATATTTAAAATTTGATATTCATTATAACTATCCTTATTCCCTTCATAAATAGTTTCTCCATCACATTGAGCTTGAATAATATAGTTTCTTTCTTCATATTGCATATTTAGATAAGAAGGTCTAAGGTAATAACTTCTAGTTTTTGGTAAAGGATTTCTATTTTTACTATAATATATTTTTTAGACATAATTTAATTTTTTAGATTGACTTTCTTCTTTATTATCTTTATTTACCATAGATATTGATGGTTCTTTTATTAATATTCCCTTTTGTTTATTATCTTATAGTTTTTCTAATTTTTTATTGATTCTATCCAAAATTTCTTGTTCTTTTGATTTAATTGAAACTTTTATTTCTTTAGGCATTTCATATGGTTTAAACAAAGTCTGGAAAGGTATACCTCCCTCTCGGAGTTTGAAAGGAAATATCATACTAGTTAATTGAGTTTCTATTCTATCTATTTGTGTAGCTACTATGTTTAAAATTTAATTTGTGTAATTATTTTGAAATTATATATTTTTTATATATTTTTTAGTTAGAGCTTATTCATTATTTTCTAATACCGTTTTAAATGGTGAAGCTATTATTTCATTATTATGATGTAATATTTTTATTTCTTCTAAAGGTGGATGAGTAGCCATAATTTTGAAAATTCATAAAGAAAAACATTATAAATATTTACACATAGGAATGGTACAAATTGCATTAAAACCTCTGTTTAGATTGGGACTAGATGTTCCTTATTTTATTTGTTTAAGAGATGCTAGGCATTTAAATTTTGAAAGCTCTTTGCTAGCTATGGCAGAATCAAATTTAGCTAATGATCCAATTTATTTCAACTGTTATCCTAATTTTACTATTTTTTTATTTGATCAAAATATTTTGGATTCTTTAACTTTAACTGTCCAGTCAAAAAATATAAATTTTGCTTCAAATAGTATATCTATAGTTATTATCTATAGAATATACTATAAAGTTATGACAACTATAATCAATCCTAAAGCTAAGCATCATTTTGTAAGAAATGAAACTTTATTATTTGAAGCTAATAACATGCATGCTAAAGTACATGTTCCTAAAAAGTTAAAATGGAATAAACTAATTTAAACTGGTAAATGGGAATTGTCAGATATAGCTCCACTTAAGTCGATAGAAGATATTTCAAAACCATCTAATATAGCTCAACAGTCAAATGTAAGTGTACAAATAGAAATTTTTTCAAAATTAAGTGTATATTTAAAGAGAAGTTCTTTTATAAATTATAGACCATCTACTTCTTCTATATCTGATAGGCTAAGAGACCTTACTCTAGATACTGTATATTAGAATCAAGAAATCCTTAGAGTCCTATATAGAGAAAACTCATCTAGAATAGTAAGATCTAAATTAAAATCTCCATCTCCAACTAAGTTCCAAATGGAAAACTATTCTGTTCAAAATAATCAAGAGTTTTTCCTAATACATATGATAACAACTGAAAATTTTAAGATAAACAAAAAACTTTTAAAAAAGGATTTTTACTCTATATATAATATAGAAATAAGAGAATGGTTTTTAAAGACATATTTAAATTTTGAAGTACAAAAATTATATATATATGTGTGTGTGTGTGTGTGTGTGTGTGTGTGTGTTCAACTAAACAAAGTTCACGTGGTGATATTTGTTTGTTTGCTCAAATTGAACTATTATTTATCTGTCCTTTTAGTCAGTGCAGTTGTTCTGCACTTTTGAACTATTATTTATTATTTTGATGATCATATTTTTATTACTTTAATATGATTTTTGTACATTGACTTATATAGATATGGAAATAATGGAAATAGTGAAGATGCCAAAGAGTGGTCTGAAAATAATGAGAATGCATTTTTATTAATTCTATATGAATGAGTTAAAAAAGATCCAAATAATATACCTGTGTTTGAACCTAGTGATTAGCTAGAAATAAATGATGAGGTATTTTTAGTAACTAGAGAAAGATATGGAATTCAAAAACTAAAATAAAATAGGCTCCAAACTAAACATCGATTTTGTTTAAACTACTAGTGCACACGGGTGCTAGTTATGATTCAAGTTTAATTATTGTATTTGCTACAAAAGATGTTTGGCAAAAATTTAATTAAGTAATAAATTATATCGTTTAACATTTAAATGTATAAGATGTAATTATTGTGTGTGGTCAATTAACTTGTGTGTAATACATTTAATTACAGAAAAATAAGATATTCAAGGTATTTAAGAAAAATGGTTGCAAGAATTATGAGATGCTTAGTCAAGTTTTTAATAAATCTATTAGGCATTTACATCATACTTCCACTCTATTACCTCCTACTTCAAATAATGAGCGCTTAAATGAAGAAGAATTTCTTAATAAAGATGTTCATATTACACATAGTGAAAAATCCAAAGGAAAGCATATTGCTAATGATTTTGTAGGTAAAATGGCATAATATTTATCTAATAATTCTACATTAAGTTTATCGAGCTCCGATTATTCTAATTCAAGCAATGATGATAATATTGATGATAATATGTGAGATTTGCTAATGGTAAGATATATGATGGCAAGTAAAACTTTTTTTATTGAGAAAATGTTTTGTATGATGTCTATGCTATATGAGAAATAATATATCCTCGATGTATTAGTGGAAAATCCTAATAGATGCTATAAAGGTTTTTCATATAAAGCCGTATGTGCTTAAAATTTTTTGTGACAAATTAAAGATTATGAATTTATTATGTGATGCTAATAATATAAGTGTAGAGGAAGTGTGGCAATGGCTTTAGCAATTCTTTGTCATTGCATAAGATAAAAAAAATTGTAGTGGAGTGATTTTAACATTCAAGTACTATAGTGTATGATTGGTTTAAAAAGGTTGTTAGAGCTTTGCCAACTTTAAGAGTTGATTTGATAAAACCAATATACAGAGATGAAGTACAAGCTGAGATTCAAAGTAATCCAAAATAGTTTCTTTATTTTCCAGGTATGTTATATATTTGTCTACTATATAATTTTCTTAATATAAAATGTGTTTTCTGTTTATAGTAAACTAGTTTTTTTTTACAAATATGCATAAGTGCTATTGATGGTACTCATGTTGTAGCTTGGGCTCCTACTTCTAAGTAAAAAATGTTATATGGAAGAAAATCAATACTAATCACGCAAAATGTCGTGGTAGTATGTTCTCATAACATGATGTTTACGTTATTGTATATTGGATGGAAAGAGACTACAAATGATTTTCGGATATTTCTTGATGCACTAACTAGACAAGAAAATGGATTTCTTTTTCCTATAAATAGTAAAATAAGAAATTTAATTTATTTTTTTATTATAATGCTAATACTTAATAATAACAAATATGTACGAACTTTTTATTTTCAAATTATTATTACGTTGTAAATATTGGCTATTCAAATATATTTTGATTTTTAGCTCCTTAATTGTAGTGAAAAATATCATTTAAATGATTTTTGTAGACATGAAAAAATTAAAAGGAAGTATGAATCGTTTAACTTCAGACATTCATCATTGTGCAATGTGCTAGAGAGGGCTTTTGGTGTATTAAAAACAAAATTTCTTATTCTAAAATCAATACCAAGCTATTCATTGCACTGCAAAAAATTGATTCTTATAGCATATTGCACTACATATAATTTTATTAGAAGAGAATATAGAGCAGAGAGACTTTTTACATTATATGGAGAAAATGATTATAAATTCATGAAGAAAATCATTTTGATGAGGTGCAATAAGGTGTTTAAGTTGACAAATCTCAACATAGTCAAATAAGCAGTATTAGAGATTCAATTGCTAATCAGATGTGGTATGATTATAATAATCATCATAATAGCTCTTAAGTTTGAATTTATTTATAATTTAAAACTAATAATTTTGATTTGTTTTAATTTAGTGACTTAAAGTTTTTCATGATTATTATTAAACTATTGATTTAAATCATCAAATGAATGATTACTTTGTAAAGTAATAATATTTAATAAATTTATAGTTATTTTATAATTATTATAACTCTAATTTATTATTTAAAACTCTACCATATGTAATAGGAATATCGTAATTTCTTTTAAGATAAGTTGATTTATTAAAATTAATAAAATGTGCATTATTTAAATTTTTTTTTATAGATTTCACAATAATAATCATTATATTAAATAAAATTTTATTATAATAAATTTTATGACAAAAAAAATAAAAATTATAAGAACATGAAAAATTGGAAAATAAAAAGTTAACAAACAAACATGATTTTCAGTTTTCTATTTCCTATTTTGGAAAATGGAAAATTAGAAAATAAAGAAAAGGAAAAAAATTGGAAAAGAAAAATAGAAAATGTTTTCCAAAACCAAAGAGCCCCTAATTAGTACTAATTAAAAAAAATTAATTAAGTTTTTTAAATTAATAATTCTTTAGAAAATTTATGTTTAATTTACTATTTTAAATTTGAATATTTTAATGACATGGCACCACATGCCTCAACAAAATGATGTGTCTAAATATCTCATTTTAACCACGTCATCTTTCATGTATGTGCTACTTCACTAATATTAGCAAAAAAATGGATTTATGTATGTGTCACATCCTCTCTTTAAAAGCTTACCAACCTTACTTGGTGGATTTGCTGTATTGCTTGATCTAATTCTCTTGGTTTTGGGCCTTTCTGTTAGATTCAATAATAGGGGAGGTTTAATTGGCTGAAACTCACTATAATTCATGAACCTCTTTCCAGGTACAGGCATTCAAGAAAATTGATATATTGCAAGGAATTTTTTTATGGTACTAGGGACTAATCATAGCTATTGGATCAACTTTTTAGTATTGTAAGGCATGAATGGAATGAGGGCATAAAATACTAGTCATCTCCCATGCCTTACATGTACATAACTGCTCATTAAGGAAAACAATATGCCTTTCCTCACCTTCTCCAATCTCAAATCCAATATTACCATTAAACACAACCTAATAGCCTAATGAAGCCTCCATATTATCTTAGAAGTATCTCAGACATGAAGGGCTCCACTTATTACTCCATTTCTCAGCAAGCTACTTCTTATCTTTAATTATCTCTATGACTTTCACCCTAATGTCATCAAGCACAGCAATGATAGACTTACAAAACTCCAAGTTGGTAGCACGCTTGATAAGCTTTGGTTGGTGTTGATCTACAAGCTCCAAGCTCCCCAAATGTGAAGCCTCTAGCTTGAAACACACAAGTTGCACAAGGATGATCTTCAAGGATGGTGAAGCTCTACCTACAAGCCTCTCTTAATTCGACCCAAGAGTTGGTTAGAGCCAATCCAAGCTTGAATGCATGGAATAAGGATGAAACCTCTAATGGATGATGGACTTTGAACTTGTACAACAATGGCTTTAAGTTGAAAGAACATAACTCTTGTATATATGTGAATTCTCTACACTTGAAGAAGAAGAAGGAAGAAGACACTCTCAATCCTTTTCTCTCTTTTGTTAGAATATCAAAATGCTCTCAAATGTGCAAATGGAGTTGTGAGTTGGTTGTCTCTACACTCTCCACTAACTATCAACATAAACAATATGATAATAGCTTAAGTATCTCATACTCAAACCACATGCATTGCCATAGCTTGAGTATACTCAATCTACATGCATTACTATAGCTTGAATGCCTCACACTCAAGCTACATGCATTTGATAGATTGAGTTTCTCGTACTCTATCTATATGCATGGCTTTGCTTTACAAGTGAGTGGATGGTGTTTGGTTACATGGATAACCTTAGCCTTGATATCATTAATACTTAATGGATATGGGCTAAGGTTGTGGGTATATGGGCTTCTCTACACTTAAAGAAGGCCTACTCCATACCAAACTAGACAACTTATGGGCTTATTTAAACTCTTTAAATAAGGCCCCATCCTAAGTCCATTTCAAGTCCATCTTAATCAATATACATGGTCCATCTTATGGCCCATCTTTATCAATATATATGGTCCATCTCATAGCCCATATGTGAATGAATTTGGAGGCAAATATTAATCTAGTCCTTGAACTTAATATTATATATTACATCAAGTCCAAATTAATATTTATTTAATTATAATTAAGTCCCAATCTTTGAATTTAGATTTCGGGATATGCTAGATCCCCGCATACGCGCAAATCCAATTCAATTAATTTAATTGACTAATTAAATTCTTTAATTAATAATCAAATTAATATTAATCCCCATAAGTGCAACCCTTATGTGTGTGACTTACTAAGTTCAAGTCTAAATGGCAATGGGAAATAATATTAACATTTAATATCATGGAAACACCTTTCCATACTAAATGTGAAAATCCCAATTAATCATATTTAGTTCCTATAAGTCGTAAGTGACCCCTAACATAGATGTCACGACTACCTAAATAGAAATGAATTCTTTATGTAGATCTATAAGAACTACAAAACATAATTACTGTGCACTAAGTGTCCCTTCATTATAAGATCCTGATATTGGCTAGAGTCATGGTTTAGTCAAACTCTAATTGCCTCAATCATATGACCTCATCTTAAGTTTAATTCTCGATAAAACATGACTTCTGCTAGAAGATATTTCTAGCACCAAAACTCTTTTCGGATAAGTCGAGTTTGACCTAGCTAAGTGCTTATTCATCAAGAATAACTTAGATAGCATAGGATCTTATCTCATTTCACTCGAGGTAATGAATTCAATCTTGGCCGATCACTCATCCCTACATATAACCAACTAGAGCCACCACACGCCGTATACCTACACGTGGCTAGCTTAGGTATATAAGCGGTAACAAACTCTAACAAACCTTATGTGGATGACGTGTCGCCTCAAGTCAAAGGACCATCTGCACCATTATGTCCAAGATTATGATTGTTGACTAAAGTGAATATCCATGCAATCATAAATCCTATGTCACATGTTCAATCCACACATCACATGAGTATCCACATGTCTACTCTGATATCTCATATTAAGTAGTATGAGACTAACTACCTCCCACTATTGATATCACATACCGATCAAAGAAAATAGATAGAGGTGACAGTCTAGGGATTAATACTACCCTTATATTAATCCAACGACTATGAACATTTATAGCATATGTACTAAATAAGTTTGTCACTCATATTATCAACTCTTGATAATAAACTCATTCAACATAATACTAAGGGTAAATATTTAAATAAACTTAACACTTAATTTAAATGAATATTTCATTGCCATAGGGATACATATATAATGTCTACATATAATAATGTGAAAGAAAGTGTGTGTAGAGGAACAATAAAAATACGAAATTTAAAAATTTTCATTGCATGCAACATTTGCATCAAACATAAAACACTTTCATGCCTATAGATCATATCACATGCACTCTTACATAGCTAAACATGCATAATGAACAATATACTATCCACATGTCAACCAAGTCATGC
>CATIWO010214925.1:0-14686 GCA_949673435.1 Macaranga tanarius
TCATTGGCGCGACAAGATAAAGATATTAGAATTGATATGTAATGGAAGAACGAATTTGAGTTGTAATTAAGTATTCTTATTTAAAATGGTGTGATGAAATTGCTAAGTGATACTTTATTGTCATTAAATACCTAATTAAGTGTATTAATGGATAAGTTTGTGGTGAGAATGTGACAACGTATGTAACAAATTGTCAATCCTTTGCAAATATTAAACTGTTAAAATTATTGTTTGAATTTTGAGTACCCGCTAGTGAGAATGAACAGTTACAAAAAAAAAAATTAATAAGTACGGAGATATCTATGAAACAATAAAAATTTTCTGTAAACGTGTGTAAAACAGATAGTTCATATTTGTGGTCATATTGAGTAAGGGATTTGGTTGAGAGTATATTTGACCAATGATTATGAACTGTCTTTAGGACAGCGCATAGACTCAAAGGTGCATTTGGGGCGAGTTTATATAGTCAAAAGTATGCATATGATATTTATCGATAATTGATCAATGATGTTACTCGGTAAAGAGTAATGGTGAAACTTATGATTACCGTGTAGTAAGTGTTTAGTTTATGTCTATTGAGGTGGAAGGGTGTGTTATGGGTGTTGTCTTGTGTTAAATTTACACCCTCAACTCATGTAAAAAAATATAATAAATAAATATAAATGCTACATCTGAAGAAAATAATTTATTCAGAAGCTGAATAATAATAGAACTGCTAATACATATTCGTATTGTGTTCCTAATTATTATTAACAGAATAAGTTAAGTGCATGGTTAAATAATACACCTTATAAATAAGAAGATTTTGGAAGGGAATGAGTTTGTGATATTTATTATAACTGTCAATAAGATTTCTTTTCAGTCGCAAAATTATTATTATGTACTGAATCTGTTTTACATACTGATTTTAATTGGAATGTTTATTTAATTTCGATACTTTATTTTATAGATATATTTATAATTGCATATTCACTAGATTTTATGAGTATAGTCACTCACCAGGTAATTTCTTTTGAAATTACTCACACTCTTCTCTTCTTTTCAAATTGTTTTATTTTCAGCATAATCTATATCATAAAGTTAGTGAAGTAAGATAGTTGTATAGTGGGCTACTATGACGTATAAGGTCACAACAGCTGAGACCTTAGTTAGGTATACTATTTGCCATGACCTAAATGCTGAGTTTGCTGTCCATTTCACCGTAGAGCTGATGGGTGCTACAGTTCATTTTTCTGTGATTAGGGAGGAGATATGGGTGACATGTGTACTATAGTCCGAGTTTACCATATTACCGACCCGGATATCCAGGTTTCCAGTACATGGGTGTGAGCAGGCATAACAGGATTATCACTTTTTGATTTTTTGGTCATACCCACCTATTAGGTCTTGGTTTTAGACTGTTTGGTACAGACAGACAGATGACTGTATATATTTTTATAGTATGTCGCATTGTTGTACTTAAGCCTTATATGTATATATTATTGTTTGTAGTACTGTATGCATATATGAATGCTATTATACTTAAGTTATGGTATATATATATATATACATTATGATGATTTTTAGTTATATACCAAATCCACGTTTATAAAGAAAAAAAAAGTTACCGCATTTTCTCCGGTCCAACAATAGTGTGCTAGAAGTCTATGTGACAATCGGTGTCTGGCTATTACATTGTGGATCTTTGTGTTGGTGTGGATGTTACAACTTATGTACTAAGTTATTTTTATTATCATCTGGTACTCTCGTTGTATATATTTGGGGATATATATATTCTTTTGTGATGGATGGTTGTATGACACTGATTATATATATATATAAGGCTTCTTATATTTAACATTAAGCTTATTTTCTTACTATCAGAGTATGAATAGATAATGCTATTATATTAAGAATGTTTCTTGCCATCTGGAAATTTTATGAATATATATAAACTGAAAAAGGAATACGATAGGATTGTTGGTTATTATGGTTGCAATTGAGTAAAAAGGCAGCTGATGTTATTATTTGGAAATTTCATTGTTGTATAAAGAAATTGTTGTGATTCTGAGTTCATTAGATTAGTTGATAAAGATAGTGCTGATATTAATGACAATATTCTTGTTGATGAAAATAGAAATTGGAATTACATATTATGGATCTGGAGTAGATACGAATAAGTTTGAATGAGATAAAATTTATTTATATTATTCTACCTGTAGGAATGACATTATAATGTCTAGATATGATAAAATTTAAGATTTGTTTTGATTCACGAATTAATATCTCTATTATTATTAATTTTTTAATTAAGTATACTAATGGAATTAATGATAGTAGAGGTGTTACAAATCTGCTGTAAACAAAAATTAAAGTGATGAAGTCACGACAACATTAAAGTAATATACAAAATAAAAAGAGCTAAGAAGGTAGAGAAATCTTCTCTATCATAACCATTATTTTGTGCGTTTTTGTTGTGTGTAAAACAAGAGCGAATAATAATTTCATTGTCAAATCTGGGTATTTACCAAAATAGGGTCCGAAATTTCGTAAATACCAAATTTGTGGTTGTATAAAAGAAAATTCTAACTTTTGTGGTTCTTTTTAAAAAAAAATTTCAATTTTGTGGTAGTTTTTGATGATGTGACGTTGGGCCAGTCAATTCGCCAGTAGCATTGACAAAATGTCAATTTCGCCAGTGCTATTGGCGAAATGTTTTTTTTTTTTTTTAAACAAGGCATTTCAAAAAAAAAAGTAAAATTTGGAAGTAATTTGATTGTATTTCAAAAAAAAAAAATGGTATTTTGGAAAAAAAAAATACCACGAGAAAGAGAAAATTACGTGGAATTTTTTTACGCAAACTGTGTTCGAAACGGATATCGGAATAGTAATTTGATGAATAGTAAAATAGTAATTTTTTGTAGAATTTTGCATGTTACTATTCACATAGTGCAAAAAAATTATAGTATTTCGAAAAAAAAAAATACCACGAGGAAGAGAAAATTACGTGGAAAATTTTAACGGCAGCTGTGTTGGAAACGCATGTCAGAACAGTAATTTGATGAATAGTAAAATAGTAACTTTTTTTTAAAAAAATTTTGGCTCATTTCACCAATGCTACTGGCGAAATGAGCCAAAAAAAATTTTTTTACTGGTAAAATGAGCCTCAATTTTTTATTTTTTACATTTCACCAGTTTAACAGATAAAATTATGTGGGAGATTTTTATCCTCTAGTGATTTCGCCAGTCAAACTGGCGAAATCAACTTTTTTTTTTTTTTTTTTTTTTTAAGAAAAACCATAAATTTAGAAATATTTTAAAATTTGATATTTAAAAAATTTTGTACCGTACAAAAGAAAATAGCCCTCAAATCTGGTTGTGGCCGCTTCAATCTCGAAAACGGAAAATTGGTAGAAAGGATTTGAAAGTCTTGATGAAGCTTTGGTGGTACTAGACCTTGACATGAAGGAGAACCGAATTGGGAAACAAATCTGAGAATGAGATTGTTGTTGTTGCGGTGATAAGAAATAGTCACCAAGGCGTTGAAGCTGTTGAGAAAGATTAGATTTTGGAGGCTCTATTAGGATTAAAGTTATGGGTTTTGGTTCTTGAGATGATTGCTCAGATAAAAAATGGTGAATTTGAAGCTGATGTTGATGATGAAGATGGAAGGTAACAATTTCAGGGTGTTTTTGCGTTAAATAGAAGCCGTGAGCATTGTGACGGCGATGGGGCAGATGGGTAAATATTTTTGTTAGATTGGGATATGTGAGTAATTTAGAAAAAGTTGAAATTTTTAAATAATAAAAATATAAAAATGGGATACATGTGTAAAGATAAAAAAAAAAAAACTAAATAGCAAGAAAATGATTAACTAACTAATCAAGCATCTGATACCCCACCATTCTACATCTTGATTTGGATAATTAATACAAATAAATAATAATAAGTGCAGCTTCAACTAATCAATTAATTACTCACTTGTGTCAACACCACTTAAAATTAACACTAACACCCCCTCGAAGACAGCGACTTTTCTTCACTTTAACAAAACGGTCAACCAGCGTCACAATAAAACGTGGTCGCATAATCTTCAACGACGTCGTGCAAACTCATTCCAGGACCAGAAGGCAAAGATAAAGAAACAAACTGCCAGTTAAAGAAAGCAAACATTATACTCCAACAACATCCATTTTCTCTGTAGTTAGCTTCCTTCTGTCAATGGCCACCGCTCCTCCACCGTAACCGCCTCCTCGCCACCACACCCACCTACAAAAAAAAGGCTCACAAATGAAAAAGATGATACCTTTACTCATCTTCTTCTTGCTTTCTTCTTTCCCTTTCTCACCTTTCTCCATAGAAGACGACGTAACCTGTCTTGAAGGCTTAAAGAACAACTTCACCGACCCACTTTACCGTCTCGCTTCATGGGACTTAACCAACAACTCAGTCGCCGCCGTTTGTAAACTTAACGGTGTTTCTTGCTGGAACGAAAAAGAAAACCGCATCATAAGCCTTCAGTTACCGTCATCTCAGCTCTCCGGTCAGCTTCCCGATTCTTTAAAATACTGCCGTAGCTTACAAACCCTAGATCTCTCCAACAATGCTCTCTCCGGTTCCATCCCTCCTCAAATCTGCACTTGGCTGCCTTATATTGTTACTCTAGATCTCTCCGGTAACAGCTTCTCCGGCTCAATCCCGGCCGAGATCGTTAACTGTAAGTTCTTGAATAATTTAATTTTAAGCGGTAACAAGTTGTCCGGTTCGATTCCGTACGGTTTAGGTACTCTTGACCGGTTGAAACAGTTCTCGGTTGCGGATAATGAGTTGTCCGGTACGGTACCGGCGGATTTAGCGACGTTTCCGGGGGAGGATTTTAGTGGAAATGATGGGCTCTGTGGTAGGCCTCTTGGTAAGTGTGGTGGATTGAGTGGTAAAAGTCTTGGTATTATTATTGTTGCTGGTGTCATTGGGGCTGCTGGGTCTTTGATTATAGGGTTTGTGTTATGGTGGTGGCTATTTGTTAGGGTTAGTGAAGAGAAGAGAGGTTATGGTAGTGGTGGAAAACATGATTCAAGTTGGGTTGATTTGTTAAGGTCACATAAACTTGTTCAAGTTTCATTGTTTCAGAAACCTATTGTTAAGATTAAGTTAGTTGATTTATTGCTTGCTACTAACAATTTTGATTTGGAAAATGTTGTGAGTTCGACTCGTACTGGGGTCTCTTATAAGGCTGATTTGGCTGATGGATCTGGTCTTGCTATTAAAAGGTTGAGTGCTTGTAAGCTTAATGAGAAACAGTTTAGGTCTGAGATGAATAGATTAGGCCAGCTTAGGCATCCTAATTTAGTGCCTTTGTTGGGTTTTTGTGTTGTCGAAGAAGAGAGATTGTTGGTTTATAAGCATATGCCTAATGGGACTTTGCATTCGCAATTGCATGGTTCTGGATTTGGTGTTAGTCCTTCTGATCTTTTAAATTGGCCTATGAGGGTTAGGATTGGTGTTGGTGCTGCTAGAGGGCTTGCTTGGCTTCACCATGGGTGTCAACCGCCTTATATGCATCAGTATATTAGTTCCAATGTGATACTTCTGGATGATGATTTTGATGCCAGGTTCACTGATTTTGGGTTGGCAAGGCTGGTTGGTTCTCGCGATTCTAATGATAGTTCCTTTGTTAATGGAGATTTGGGTGAGTTCGGTTATGTTGCTCCTGAGTACTCGAGCACTATGGTTCCCTCACTTAAAGGTGATGTTTATAGCTTTGGAGTGGTGCTTTTGGAATTGGTTACAGGGCAAAAACCGCTAGAAGTTAATAGTGGAGAGGAAGGATTCAAAGGGAATTTGGTGGATTGGGTTAATAATTTAGTGAGTACTGGTCGAAGTAAGGAAGCTATCGATAAAGCTATATCTGGAAAAGGTCATGATGATGAAATTGTGCAGTTCTTGAAGGTTGCTTGGAGCTGTGTGGTTTCTAGGCCTAAGGATAGGCCTTCCATGTACCAAGTCTACGAGTCCTTGAAAGGCATGGCTGAGAAACATGGTTTTTCTGATCAGTACGAAGAATTCCCAATGATCTTTGGTAAACAGGATCCTGAGTACAAAGAGTAGCATCGGAGAGACTAGATAAGAAGAACAAATCATTGTTATGTTGGTTGACTATAGAAGCATCAGGGCATTTCCGCATTCTCTGCTATGTTTTGGAAAACCCATTAAGCAAATGATGTGCTGTCCCACTTGAACAGAATCCCTTGTTCTTATGCTCATTTGTTGGATATTTCTGTATATTGCATCATGCACTGTACCTTTAATGCAGTTGAAGAAATTTCTGTTATCTCAATCTCAAAAGTTCGTTTTAGAATCTCTGTTGCTTTGTAATATGCTTGTTTCTTTCAAAAAGCTTTTTTTTTTCCAATATATATTTGAGGTTTATGATTTTTCATACAAAGTAAGGATGGCCAGTTTCACCTAGTCTTTAAGCTTGCTATGCATGTTGATGTTTGACTCAATTAAGGTAATGCTTTCCCGATTTACAAAATTAGAAGCTGCAACTTTGTGATTAATGTGTAAAGGATCCGTATTTGACTAACATATCAATAGATGCTGCTTGCAAGTCAAATATGAGTTTAAGCTTGAAGCAGTTGTGAATGCTATGGTTGTTCCCGTAAAGTTCGTGCCATCTCTTAATATCCTGTGGCATGAATCTGACTCATTCTGGGAATAGATACACATTATGAGCAATTATGAAACGATATCATGTCAAATGAAGGCCAGTTTTTGGGAGTAAAGGCAACTTTTCTGGAAAACTTAGTGAAAAAAAGGGCCAGCATTTGCTTCGTAGCCACCATTGCTACTCTGAAAGGTTAATAATCGCAAATGCTCTCTTAGTTGACTTGAACTTCCTTCTTGCTATTGAAGAATTGAAGCTGCCAAGTTTAAATCACCCAACCAAAGGGCAGCGCAGCAGGGACCCTCTAAAAATGCATTGTTAAGGTGGGAGGTTATGACACAGAACAGACATGATACCTTGTAAAGCACTTTGAAAAGTTTGTCAACCGGACTAAAACGATTCTTTATCTGTTTCCAATTTTCTTAAAATGAATTAGGTCACTTGCCTTGAAATTTCCCCATCATCAAACAGAAACCCTTCTCTTGGCTCTCCAATGATTCAAGCCATAATGGTACACTTCTTCCTTAGATTCATCACTTATCAATGTTTGCTCGAACTTAAAATGTACTTTCTTTTTTTTATTTTTCACTAGTCATATAGATCTCGACTATTTTGAAGTTCGAGCTGAATATTTAAATTCAAAATTATTTTGTTATGCATAAATTCGAATTTGAAATTTTTATTAAGAAAATTTAAATTGGAATTTGAGCATTCTTCATGCTAACCATGACCACAGTACGCAGCAAATGGTAGTTTATTCATTAAAAAAGAAAATTGCAATTTCAACCCCTCCATATCACATAAATTTCAGTGTCCACTTCTTAGCTGATTGGCTCTGCTCAAAAAGTGGGCAACTCCACTAAGCAAACAAGTCCACAACAAATAAATTACACAATCATTTATCCCATCAAACAAAACACATACTTCTCGTGAAAACAATCAATCTGCTGTAGACTGACATGAAATGAGCTTGATGGTCAACATTGTCTTCATCATATTGAAACTGACCTGGCCTTTCTGGTGTTGGGACCATGTAAGGCAATGTACCCTTTTTGTTTTAAGCCCTAGTCTGCATGTGGGTACGAGCAACAAATGTTGTATCTAAATCTAATGCTATAAAAGTTACGGCTTTTTTATGTGCCTGAATTAGGGGCATAGCTCGTGTCCCTTAAATGCACCAGCACATGTTCTTGACCCCACTCCTTCTTTTTCTTCTTTTGCATCAGAGATCTTGTTCATTTACGTTCAATTGATTGGTTCGGTTAAAGTCCGTTGGCTTAAGCTTGCAAATTGCGTGAATGCAATCAATGCAAGGGATTTTTGATTAATAGTTAACGAACTTGATTTTAATGTTTCCATAGTTAGCAGGGCGCTCATTATGATTGGTCCATGCAAACCAAGTTCAACTTCACTTAAATTTAAGGCTTTAACAACATCAATAAACTTTTATTTCATTATATTATAAAATTAGTATATAGTTGATTTATTAAATTAAAATTGCATAATTATGGCATGATTTTGTTTTAATAGAGTAACAACATCGTTTATTTCTGTAACAAACTTTGTGAGCAACCACCCTTTACTGCTCCATTGATGTAATTCGCGAATGAGACCTATTAAGTGAAATTAGTGATCTCTTTTCATATCTTATCAATTTGAATTTGTGGTTTGAAATGATTCATATGGGGCATGGCCGAAGTTGAATCATCCAAGAATGCTTATGGTTTAAATTCTCATTAAATAACTAAAATCATGGTTCCATAAATTTAATTTATTATTTATTCGGTGATTTAAAAGATTAAAAACATTAACTTCTTACATTTTATTTTTTTTCCCAAAAAAAAAGTGTATTTGCACCTTACTTTTGATTTGTTTGAAATCAATAATCACATATGATCCAGGCCCAAAATAATTATTTAATTATTGTTGGGATAATAGATAATAATGATCTAGTGAATGGATAGACAATTATTAGAGAGGGAGATAGGAACGTAACTTAATGGAATTCTGGTGGGAGAGTTATTGCTAAATAGAGAAATTGAAGAAAAAATGTGAAGAGTTAATGGAATAGTGGGCAATTATAGAAGGAGTAGTTGTATGATGAAGAAATAGATTACGTGAAGAATAGAGCAAGTGGAGCTTAGGGAATTGTTACTCAGTGGAAATATTTAGGGAGGAGTTACTGCTAAGTGGAGCACCAAGTATAGAAATTGAAGGAGAAATGTGAAGAGTGCAGAAGTGGAGCTGTCTAATTGGGGAACTTCTGTTTTAGTGGAAATGTGCATAATGAGGAACTAAGGAGCAGTTATTATGAATATTGATAAATGGAGCTCTTTTTCCTGTGCGGGGAGGTGGGAGAGGGGGACACAACTAATTCTACATAGAGATAGCCAATCATCCTACAGAAAATTCAAAAAACAAAGTTTCAACAACAAATCTTCTATTTAGCATTTTCTTTATTTCCTGTTTATGTTTTGATTCAATCAAGCACTATTGATAAATTAGTCTATTGTTTATTCCAATTGAGTTCCTTAGTTTTTTAATAATTCCCTAGTTTCTCATTGTAGTTTGTTTAAACTTTCAGTTTTCACTTTCTTTTTTGGCATTATCAGTATTAAATTTTGCTATCCACCATTCGCAGCTAATTTAGAAACCCAAATAAGTTTAGATCTCTATGCTTATGTAAAATCTCTGTTAGAAGTTAAATCCCCAAGGTTGGTGAACCTCAAATCTCATTTTTCACTGTTAAAAGGGCCAGAAACTAACACAAAGTGATATGCATATTATATATTATAATTAAATATTTTTAAAGTAGGTTCTATTTAATGTAACATTTTACCAATTTTTGATATCCTCTTATATGATTATTGACAAATGTAATTTCTATGATTCAACACCATATTTTCAAAAATAAATGTTGATAAATTAGATAGTAAAAAAATTGATACAAAAATATTAAATCAAATGATATATTTTTTTATATTTACATATTAAATATATAATATTTCGAGTGCAACAAAATCCAAAACAAACAATTTTTTCATAAAACAAGAATTTGTTGATTGTGGTTATTTTTCGTTTCTTAGACATGTTGCAGTTGCAGGCAGAGTTGGGTTCGAACCGAACCGTTTAACCAAGCCCATGCAGGCCGAGGCATCTCCAAGGTTCGAACGGCCCACGATCTAAATCATGTAACAGTTGCAAAGGACCGAATAAAAAAAAAAAAAACAGGTTGCTCGGAAGATTAGAACACAGCATAATCTAAAGAAAGAGAGTAAAAAAGAAATGGAAGAATTCAATTTACAGCAATTTCTTCGTCGTATCCGTATGTTGTTCTTCATAGCCATGGCGGTGTTTTCATCTTCTTCCTCTTTTGTTCACGCTTCGGATCACACGACGTAAGTAAAATTAGTGTTTGTATGTTTGTATGTTTGGATCTGATGAAATTGAAGTTAGAAAGAAAATTTGTTTAACTGTGAAACGTTAGGGTTTTGGAAACAGAAATGAAGGCGCAGGGGTTGGGGTAGGGCAGAGAACGTTACTCGGTTTCAAAGAGAAACAAGGAGGAAGTAACCTTACTTTCGATTGCTCTCCTTCTGGCGCTTGCCTTCCTTGCCTTTACTCTGAGAAGGTTTTACCTTTCTCTATCTCATCAATTAACCTTTACACAGCCTTTGACTGTGGATGATCTTTTTGTTTTTAAAAAGTTTCTTAGTGATTTTATGTAATCTTTACTGCATAAACTTGGTTACTTACTATGATTTCAGTTATTTCAATATATATATATATATATAGTGTTTTGTTATGGGAGTTGAATTACTTTGCTGAATTTTGCTTGGGACTAATGATGCCTCCTGACCTAATTAATTTGTGTATAGTATGTGCATTGGAATATGCTTAACTTGATAGAAGCAGGGTTATGTGCTTTCCTGCCAAGTTAAAAAAATTTGTTTAAAATAGTGTAGTTATCTGAATTCGTATAATTTTTAATCTATATTCTCTCTCTCCAGTTGGGTGTGCTTTTCTTATGTGCTTAGTTGCAGTTTCTGTTTTTCTTTCTCTTTGTAGAGTGATGAAAAATATCGTTGCAGTGAGACTGGTTATCGTATCCCTTTAAAATGTGTTGAAATTAAAGATGATAAGAAGGATGGAAATGTGAAGAAGTCTCAAAATAGTCGATCTGCTGTGGAGATCTCTCAAGAAATTGTAAAACCACATGTCACATTGCATGACAGTACTGCAAATGAGGATAGAAGTCTACTAGACGAGGCGTCTACGTTAGAGGATGGATCACAGGCTTACATCACATACAGAAGTTGTATACCAGCAGTCAATGAAGAGAAGTTGTCAGCATTGGGCTTTGAGGTATGTTAAATCTCTTTTTTTTATGACCATTCTCTTTGTGCAATTACTTACTTTTGTTTATGCACTAGATCGTTATGATTTAGGAGTGTAGTGCAAATAATGCAATAAGGATTTGACGCAATATCATCAAATTACCGCTACAAGGATCAATGATATTGTGTGATTCAACAAATATAGTGTTGAAATATTCTGATCAATGTTATTTATCTGCGCTATAGTCCTTAGCCCTGCCATATGCCTCCAAGTCTAAATCCTTTAATTGCAATCCGAAGTATATTTACTATCCAAAAGGTGACTTTTGTATCTTGAATCTTCATTCTTCTATATTTATGTTGCTGAACAATACCATACGTGTTTGGAGAGTGAAGTTTGTCATTCTTTAGGGATTCTTCCTTGACATGGTTGATATTTTCTAAAATCTGCATGTATTTTTATACTGACTGAGACATTATGGTGTTTGTAAATTTGTGATGAAGTTGTGTGTGTTCCTTGTATGGAAGGTTCAAATTTAATGAAATCTGTGTTCATCACTTCATCCACATGATTTCTGTTTTGTAAATTCTAGGGGCAAAAATTGTTAAGAATCATGCAAGCACTGCAAATATTATCCGTGAGTGGTTCTTTATTATAGTGAACTACATAACTAATTGGATGTTTGGGATTTGATTCATGGTGAACAGGGTATTATTTTAGGTTTGTTCTTCATAAGTGGTTCTTTTGTATACTTCCGAAGAAGGCAGAGTGCTACCATGTCAGGAGTTGGAGGAGGAAGGATTCAAATGAGCTCCAGATTCTAACTTGTTTTTTCAAGTTTTGAGGTTTTCTTCATACGAAGCTTTTATTATTATTGTTATTAATTTTTTAATGATTACAGATGTTACAATGCTATTATGTTTTGGCGTGAAATAGATAGTTCTCTTCTGTACTCCTTTTTCTAGTGTAGCATCTAGTTTTCTTTTTCTTACGTGATGCTTTTCTGAATTATGCTATGTAAAACCACGGGAACATTGATAAAAATGTTACATAATCAATATGTTACATAATTGTATCTTAGAGGGTGTTTGGCATAGCTGTTGAAAGGAGTTGTTAGCCTTTCACTTCTTATCAGCTACTTCTTATCAGCTATAATAAAAGTGTTTGGTTAAGTTTTTAAATTGGTAGTTGATAGGACATTAAACAGCTCTAGTTAATATCAGCTCCAACTTGGAGCTTCAGCAACAGTTACATTTGTAAAAATATATTTACTAACTTATCCTTTTAACTTTAATTAATTGACCTTAATAAAAATTAATTATAAAAACATCTAAACAAATAAAAAATAATATTAATAAAAAATTGTATCTTCCTTAATACTAATAACATTATATATTAATACTTTATTTAAAATTTATTAATAAAAAATTATTTAAATAATTTTTTCAATAATTATAATTATAAATATAAATAATATTTATTTTTATATTATATGTATTATATATTATTGTTAATATTTAATAGAACACACATACGTGTGTGTATATATATATATTAAAAAAATTAAATATAAAATATGATTATTTGTATATAAATTAACTAATGTCTATATTTATAATTAAATACACTATCAACAACTACTATAATTTTACCAAACACATAATATTGTTCAGCTACCAGTCATCAGCCATCAACAACAGCTAGCCATCAACAACTATCAGTGACAACTTAGCCAAACAGGTCCTTAATTGGCAAGAAACAACAAAAATTTCCTCTGTGCAGCACGAGGATCATTGGACTGGTTGCATCAAGTTTCTTTACGTTTTCAATTTTTTATACCCTCGTACACTATTTGGCTAATCTCTGGTTGGTCTACATCAGCATACGCAAAAGCATCACCTATGCATTTTCATCCGAGAGAGATCAAGGATGACATCCCTGATGCCATCCTTCAAATTTTTATTGAAAACAAATGATAAATACAACCAGCAAGCACTCATTGCACGGCACACTTTGATCATGGTTTACTAAAATCCAGCAAGCACTCATTGCACAGCACACTTTGATCCTAAAATTCAGTCATGCTTACGGTGTCAGATGCTCTGCGCTACACCAGTCATAGATAATGACCTCAAATTCGAGGGGAACCAAAAATAATCTTCCAGTTAAAGAGAAGAACCAAGTGCTGAACCAAATGTCACACAAAAAGGCTAAATTTTGGCACTGGCAGATTCGAGTCATTTCTCTGTAATAGGACTATCCTGATTGCCCGTGGTTCTGATTATTAACTAGAGTTGCGTCAGGAAAAAGAAATGAGCAGTACACAATTTGCTCACCAAAAAACGCCTGCTCCCTACCTTAAAATTGTAAAAATTACAGAATAAAATATACCATGTTATTGCTGCTCTCCTCTTTCTGAAAATATACAAGACATATGGCCAATCGGTGCCTCCTGTCAATTTTCCTATGAGTTACTTGAGCACATCAACATAGGCAGCAGCAGGACAAACTCCAAACAAAGAATGATGTTGTTGATCAACCTCACCTTAAACAAAAACTTCTCTTTAAGACACATCTACAGTGATACAGCAGCAAACAAAGATTACAAACAGAAGGCAGAAATATGAAAATCATAAAAAATAATCTGGAGTCTTGCGTGTGGTGTCGGGCTCAATTTGCCGAGGTGCAGGATCAAATTGAAGGAAATTCTGGTCTATGTTCTCCCCAATCTCTAGTATTGCAACCATATTTCCACATCGATAGCAATAATTCGGAGCACTAAACACAGTAACCGCATTCTTTTCCTGAAGGAGATAATTAATAGCAATGAATAAGACAATGTTTTCAAAATAACAAAAGATATTTTTAAAGAAGTTACTTCAAAGACTTCTGAGACTAACACTTTGAACAACCTTCAGATTGAACTTAAAATCAGATTGAAAGGGAAAAAGATTTTAATTGTTTTAGATGATGTTTGGAGTGATAAGTATGATGATTGGGATGTTTTACTAAGACCTTTGAAAGCTAGGTTAGGAGGAAGTAAGATACTAGTCACGACTCGTAATCTAAGTGTGGCGTCTGTCAAGTGCACTGTTACACCTCATCATCTAAAGGAATTAACAGGTGATGATTGTTGGTTCTTGTTTACAAAACATGCCTTTGGGATGGAAACTCTAGCTCAAATTCAGATTTTAAAGAAGTTGGTAGAAAAATAGTGGGAAAATGCAAAGGTTTACCTTTAGCTGCAAAGGCATTAGGGGGGCTTTTACGTTCTAAAGGAAATGCTAAAGAATGGGAGAAGGTGTTGGAGAGCAGCATATGGGATCAACCAAATGACAACATTCTTCCTGCTCTAAGACTGAGCTATTATTATCTTCCATCCCATTTAAAATGTGGATGGCAGAGGGTTTTCTGGATCATGTCAAAGGAAACAAGGAAATGATAAAAATTGGCGATGAGTACTTCCATGAACTTACATCAAGGTCATTTTTCTAAAAATCAGAACTAAATGTGAGACCCGCAACACGTGGCCTCAATTCACTACAACACGTGTTCTAATAGAAAGAAAATAAAATTCTTTCAAGAACACAACCATATGCCATGCAACTTTACACTCATCACACTATCACATAAGTATACAATGCACAACAACATCAAATTCAATTACAAAACACATGCTTATACAAATATGGCTTAAAACCA
>CATIWO010214927.1:0-37226 GCA_949673435.1 Macaranga tanarius
TTTTATAATTCGGTTTTATTTTTTATTATTATATTAACAAATATTTATTGATACCTATACTATAATACTTACTATATATAATACTTATAGTATTATATACTAAACTATGTACATAGTTATTCACTAAGCATTTTAGCTATAATTAATACTCAATAATTAGAAATTAATTGATATTTAATAATTAATACAAGTACTAGTTTTACACAGCCTTATAAATATTAGTTTTAAAATCATATAATAATACTAAAACTAATGGGACTAACATTATACATTAGTTTTTTCAAACATATTATGTTTCATTTAATAACATTAAAATCAAAATTACGTAGTTTTGTAATAAAATTACTTAAAAATTAATTATATTTTATATTTTTAATTATATATTAAATAAAAAATTTTAATTAATATAATATATTATAGTAATAACATAGTAGATAGTAGTTAATAAAATTAATAGAATTATTTTATTAATACAAAAATTAGAACTATATTATTTAATATTAAAATTTAGTACTATAGTTTTTAATAAAATTAATAGAATTATTTATATAATACCAAAAATAAATAAATTATTTTTAATAATGTTAGCAATTTAGCGACGGATAAGAAAATTCATCGCTAATTAGCGACGGATAAGAAAATTCGTCGCTAATTAGCGACGGATTTTTAAATCCATCGGTAATTAGCGACTCCGTCGGTAATTCGTTACATTCTAGTAGTGAGTCCTTCAATGCAACTCTTATTGTCAATAAAGGGTAATTCATTTAGAGTCTACAAGCATTCTCATGTCATTGTAGAAATAAACATAATTCATGTTATTACCATGCAAGGCTTATAATTTTTATTAAGTAAAAATCCTTGTCTCCAAGTGATTTCATTTCCTTTATAGAGTCCAATTATATATCCACCAAAATGTACCAACTCTCATTGTGTACATATTTGATTAAAACATCATATATGGTGATCAAGCATACACAATACATTCAAACTCATAATTAAATTCAAACCATCCACATAACATATAATAAAAAGTTAATTCATTGATTCATTCTTCCTTGCAATTCTAACAAATAATGGCCTAGCCAAGATACATGGTAAACACAATTAAAATAACAACAAGAAGGAAAATAAAATATAAAGTAATAAGAGAGAAAGATAGAACTTTGAATTTAAATAGCCTTCTTGAAGATTTCTTGACTTTCTTTGAATGTTCTTCACTTGAATATTGAATTGCACTACTAATCTAGAAATATATTACTAACACTTTTAATAGATAACAAATACTTTCTGATGTGTTTTTTCTGTCTAAATTGCTATTCTATCTTCTATCTCTAAAAATACAGCCAACACATATATTTTATAGGTCTTAGGAAGAGTTACAAGTGACTAAAATTCGTATACATTTGGAAAGGTACCATTTGATATGAAAAGTCACTACCCTATGCAGATGTAGTAATTTCAAGGGCCTTTTCGTCCACCAAATTTACATTATTTGTAGATAGTGTCTTCATTATAGTCGTAGGTCTTTGAGTTAGCTTTCCGATGCAACTTGAATCACCCAATTTGGAGGTCTGTAGAGGAAATTATGGCCAAAATACGAAAACTATGCAAAGTGAAGAGTTGTGTCCCTTAAGACTCGGCACCACCGTGCCGACTCGGCACGATTGGCTTCTGTCAGGAGTCGGCACACTGTGCCGACTCAATACAGGCTTTCCAAATGCTTCCTTTGGTCCTTCTTGGCTTTTCTTCATTCCAAAGCACTCCAATGCTCTCCTAATCTTCTTTAATCACAAAATTAGCATAAAATGACCTATAAAACATATAAACAAGATAAAAGGCATAAAATCACAAGAACTAATATAAAAATGCAATAGATAATTAAAATGTAAATGCAAAATTAAATAAAAGACAACAAAATGCTCCTAAATAACCATGCGAGCCTGCATACTATCAAGGATGGTTGCTATAATTGGTAACTATAATCACATCTTGGATTGGGAATTCAAGCCAAGTGGTTCAATCAATGTCTAGGTATATGTATTGTACTTGAGTAAATAGTTCTAGTAGTAAGAAAAAAACTAATATTCATTGGTCCAAATGATAAAGAATTTGCATTCTTTTAAATAAGGTTATCAGTTCAAGTCTTATATATGGAGAAACATATGCCGGGAGAATTTTGGCCTCTTTATAGGTCTACCCAACTTGAAATCTAAAATAATTAGGGCTCCTATCGCTATTAGGTACCGGGTGACATTAAATGAAAACATAATTATATATGGACATAAAAGAGCATGTAGCATAGCTTTATTCTAGTATCAGACTATAAGCAATCTTATTTCTCTTGCTACATGTGGGGTTGAATGGAATTCTAGAGGCGAAGGCAACAACTTACACTCATGGTGAAGAGATAAAAGAAGAAAGTTATGGAACATTGTTAGCTAATAATACAATAGTCTTGAACCATGATCATTTCCTGACCTATCGTCTTGATCTTGACATCGATGGTGTTGATAATTCATTGGTTAAGCATAATTTGGTAACTAAAATGGTGACCAGTAATATCACACCAAGAAAGAGTTATTAGACAACTGTAAGTGAAACAACTAAGACTAAGTCAGATGCCAAAATTAAATTAGGCCAAGCACCTGCTGAATTGGTAATAGTGAATCCAAATAAGAAAATAAAATCTGGAAACAGTCATGGTTATCGTTTAATTCCTAGGGTAGCCATGCATGCACTTTTACTAGAGGATGATTATCCGTAAATCCAAGGGGCATTTAGTAAATATAATGTCTAGATTACCCCATACAACAGGTCTAAAATTTAGGCTGGTGGACGCTATATTGATCAAAGCCATGGTCAAGATATATTAGCCATTTATACCCTAAGGTATGTAGCATAAAAATATAGTCTAATATGATGGCCTCTGAGTGTAGGCAAGAATCTCCTGCAAATGAAAATCATCTTATTCATAAATAAATTATAAATTTGGCTCTGAATGCACAAGCAATAATAGGGATATTGATAATAAGGACATGGTGCTATGGTACATGATGGGGCTTCATCATGTGCCATGTCAAGAAGACTTCCCCTTGATGCCTACATTGAGTACCAAATTTGAGATTTGGCTAACTAATTTCTTCGAGTTCAGTCCTGTTCTGAAGGTGATACCTCCTAAGCCTATAAACATCAGTGCTAGTCCTTAGTCCCCTCTGGGCAGCCTATGGTCTAGCAAGGCTTCAGGGAAGAGGCAGAGCAAATTATAATATAACACCCAACTCATCTTAATTCTACTACTGATCTATCAATAAAAGTTCTATAAATTATGAAATAATATCTGGTAGCCCTCAGTTTGTATTGTTTGTTGCTATGTGTGGTTCCTCATCTCCATATAATATATAAATCCAAGTTTTTGGTGAGCTACTTTGTTGGATTCACCATATGATCTTTAAAGTTTCATATGATCATGATCATGTTCATGTTCTGATCATTAAATAAAGTTCATGTAATCAAATAAGAAGTTTGCTACCTTCTCAATTAGATATGAAGTTTGATATACACTTTTTATTAATAATAAATTGTCTAGAAATGCTCATCTTTTATCAATTTGAATAAGCATAGCATATACCTGTTTTAGGCCAATATAATCTTTTATCAATTTGAACAAGCATAGCATATACCTATTTTAGGCCGATATAATCAGGCTTTTGACAAAAGACCATGTATGATTACATGGTACTAGATCTCATTTCATAAACCAGAGGTGGGACTCCAACCTTCATAGTTCCTTCCAGCATCTGTATGACTTGCTTAATTGAAGGCTTAAGAATTGGATCTTTATAAATGCACCAAATTCCCACTAAGGCCATTCTCTCAAACCTTTTAGGGTTACTGAGCACTTCAGGATCATACCCTACTGCCATCTCTAGCTTACCGTTAACTTATAACCCAATCTGATAGAACTAGATCAACCTCCTCACTTTCTTCTTCAACCTGGTTTAACTCGATATGCCTTTAAGAGCCATATAGCTAACTATTCCTCTTGTATCAGTGTCTGTTCTAGTTTGAACTTTTTTCAGTAGCTTGGACATGCCAAAATCTTAAATATTAGCATTGCAATTGGCATCTAGTAGAACATTTTGAGGCTTCATGTCATAAAGAATTATCATAGTCTTGCATTATTTATGTGGGTAAGCTTTGTTAGGTGTGAGTGGCACGTAGGATGTCACATGAATAAAAATAATTTATGAAAAATGAATTTAATGGTGAAGATTGATGTGTTCAGCCATCTTCCAAGATTCCAAGTTATCTTTTAGTAGTTTTATCTCTATTTTGCATGGAGATTGCTTATATAAGGCTAAATAATTATGTCTTCTTATCATCCTTATCTAGGAATACTTAGATAATCTCTTTATTTAGCCAATGCATGTTACTTGGCATGTCTACTTTTTAAACTTTTAATGTATTTTGGTTGCTTGTGCTAGTTGCCAAATATATTTCATCATTCGCTTCTTTTGTATTTAAAACTAGCTTTGGTTAATGAATGATATTTACAAGCTTTAAAGCTTAAGTTTCCTTGTTCTTTCCTCTCTAGATTCTTAACAATTGGTATCAGAGTCCCTCTTGATCTTAAGGGCTTATGAGAGTAAAAGCTTAGGACGAGTGAAAATGAAGAAGAAGAAGAAGGAAAAAAAACACTTCGGGTGTGGGCTGTAATTTTGTTTTCTACAGCAAAGGTTTCTTCAATCTTTTTTTCTCTTCATCTCTAAAACATATTTTCTCAATTTTTCTTCATGTTTAATGTATGAGTGGCTAAAGGAGCCAATAAACTTTGTTTTTAAACATGATCTTTCAAGTTCATGAGAAAGAAAAAATGTTTTTTTTAAGTTATACCAACATGTCTATAAACTGTCAAAATGATTTTGAAGTGTTGTTGGTTTAGAAATTAGATTACAATATTATATGATTTCTTTTTAAGGCTTGAGTGAAGAAAATGTTTGTTTCTTTGTAGCAAAAAAAATGCATTTTTTGGTGTTAATATAAACTAACCATATTTCCATTCAAGAGCAAAAACTTTTTGCACAACACAAAATCATGGGACCAAAAAAGTCCTTAAACTAAAAAAAAAATTCATGACTTGTATGTAAACTATAAAGGGTTAAAAATAAATTTTGATAAATGGCCAAGTGTGGTCTTTATTTATTTTTAAAAGTGTAAGGAATTTTCTTATAAAACAATCCAAGGATGCTCTATAAAATGAGGAGTATCAAAGAGATGTTATTTTGGGAAGAAAAGTTCAAAAAAAATTACAGCCTTCCAGTTTAGAATATTAAATTGCTATCGTCATTCAAAGGCTAGTCTATATTCCGAGAGATGCTTAAAGTTGCCAAGGAAAACCTCAAGGAAAAATTCTAGCATATATTGACTATAAATATGGTAAAAAGCTTTGCAAATGAAAGACCAATGTTTGTAGGTAGTGCAAATGATTCCTACCAAAGCACATTGGGTTAAAAAGAAAAAAAATAATCATTTTCTTGAGAATATTCCTTTAGATTAATTTGGTAAAGTAATTTAGGGAGCATTGTAAATGGTTGAAGTTGGTGTCCTTGCATTGAAGACTCTAGTGAAGATTATGTAGCTTAAAGAATGAAAGTTTCATGATACAATTTGAAACTCATGTCCTTACTATGACAACTCAAAGAAAGGAGCTTATGTTGCTTGGAAAAGAAATGTTTCAAACTAAGAAAGACCATATTCCATCCAAAGTTCCAAGGAGGACATTATTAGGTGTGAGTGGTACTTAGGATGTCACATGAACAAATATAATTTGTGAAAAATGAATCCAATGGTGAAGATTGATATGTTCAGCCATCTTCTAAGATTTCAAGTTATCATTTAGTAGTTTTATCTCTATTTTGCATAGAAGTTGCTTAGATAAGGCTAAGTAATTATGTCTTCTTATCATCCTTATTTAGGAATACTTAGATAACCTCTTTATTTGGCCAATGCATGTTGCTTGGCATGTCTACTTTTTAAACTTTTAAAGTATTTTAGTTGCTTGTGCTAGTTGCCAAGTATAGCTCATTATTAGCTTCTTTTGTATTTAAAACCAGCTTTGGTTAATGAATGATATATACAAGTTTCAAAGCTTAAGTTTCCTTGTTCTTTCCTCTTTAAATTCTTAACAAGCTTGGCTTTCACAAAGGAATTGCTAAACTCGTTAATGTTCAAATCAAGGTGGAGCCTAATGAAGTGATCATGGTTAATGGCAGTGGTATTTTCTATGACTAAGGTCCTATAAACGTTTTCAGTAATCTGGTACTTATTTATGTGGAATGTGGCCTGTATCTCTAATCCACTAGAAAAGAAATGGCTAATTACAATCCATCAAATTAACATCATCCTTTCTATAAATTTATTTTTTCATTATTTCAACATTAAATCAAAAGTGCTATAACTAGGCCAATAAATTAACAATCAGATGTACAAGTGCTATAAGTAGGCCAATAAATTAAACAATCAGACGTATAAGTCGATAACCTAACTTTTGTGTGAAGGACATGTGGTTTGGATGATAAAAATCCTACCATGGACTTCATGGGTTTAATTTGTGAGGAGGAGCCAACACAACCGCATAAGGCAATGAATTTTAATGTGGGTGGCCGAGCTTCCAATATTTCTTTGATTGCAATCAATTGCAGCCAAGCCACAAAAAGCATAAGAGCTTCTTCTGTAAAGTGGGAGTTGAACCCCTCTCAAATATTTTTAGTTTGAAAGAGGGATCACAATGGCTCATCCAAGGCATATTAATTAGTTGAGTCTCTAATTAGTCTCAAGGCATATTAGTGTAAAGTTTCATTGTAAAAATTTGAAGCAAAACACATCCAATTTTGATTTTGGTATGGTAGAGGAATTTCAATTGATAATAAAAAATGCTAACACCAATTGCAACAATTATTGTTGTATGTTACTACTATAATCCCAAGCCTTGCTAATCTTAGAGATGAAAATGGCAAGCCTTTGAAGGAGAAGCTGATTCTTGATGCTTTCTTTGCCTCATTATTGGCTAGCCATAATACTAAAGCAAGTATTACCCATTTATTATTTATATGGGTACCTATACCCATATAACCCATGTAAATTTTTAACCCATTGATTGATCAGCAGCGAAAGAGCTTGGCTGCATTGCAATAGGTTCGTTTAATTGTTAAAAACATCTTATCATTTAATGAATGAGCACACTCAAGTTCTTGATAGATAAATCAACAAAGGGTGTAATTGAATTGAATTCAAAGGAATTTGAACTTGAGAAATTAAATCTCAACCTTTGAAAGCTCAAATTAAAGATTGAACTTAAACAAAAACAATGAGCTCAAATTTGTTTGAGCTGACTTTGAACTTAATAATAAATTATTTTTATTCATTAAATTTAAACTATCTATTTTTTTAATATATAATAATTAAATATTACGTTATATGGCTACTAATATTTATAAAATTTTATGTTAAAAAAATATTTATAAAATTTATTTTTATGTATGGTGTGATGTTATTAAAAGGGCATAATATATCTGCAACCCCCTATATTTGGCATAATTGGTTGATTTAACACCTCAACTCATAATTTTGTTATTTTAACACTTGAACTTACCACTTTTTGCCTAAAATACACTAATCTAATGATATAATACATTTAACACCTCCTGTACTTGCCACTTTTTTGTTAGTTTGACACCTCTACTTGTAGGTTTTGGTCAGTTAAACCTTTACAATGTGGCATATGTTGATTCGCTATTACAAGCCACATATAATGATAGGGGTTTAAAAATTACATTTTAGGTGAGTTCAGGTATTGAAATGGCAAAACTATAAGTAGAGATGTCAAACTGACAAAAAATGATAAGTACAGTTATTTAAGGAAATTACATTTTATAAATGGATGGGTTAAAAGAACAAGTGGTGGCAAAATGGATGGGTTGGATGGATATACGTTGGTTACAAATGGGTTAGACCCTTAATTACCCATTTGTCCAATTATAACCCATTTATTATTTATATGGGTACCCATACCTATATAACCCATGTAAATTTTACCCACCTAGATTCGGTTATTTAAGGAAATATGAAGGCCACCCATATCGTTGGATGTCAAGAGGGTTAAAAGAACACAGCTTTCTTTTACTGATTTGTTTGATTATTTTGGACTAGGATAATTGTTCTTATCCATTTTGTGAGTGGTGCCTTCAAGTCCATTTTTTCTCGAATTTCCACAAATTCATCGTTAAACAGAGAGAAATCAAGTATAAAGATAAAGTAATGGGGTTACTTCAATAATTGCATAATTAAATATTAGGATAAAGATAATAACAAGATATGGAGACTCATCCAAGATTCCTTCATTTTAAAATTAAGAAAAACAACAATGAAGACTAGTAACAAATAAAAAGCCATCTAAAAATTGAGCACTACTGCTACTTCATCTTAAGCCAAGTGATAATCTAACGACATTCATATTCATATTTGTTTTAACAATAGATTACACGATAGCTATATAACACCAATTGTTACTTCTTTTTCTTTAATATAATGCAAATTCAATGCCGACCATTGAGATGAGCTCATGAGAAGACCATTTAGTTGTTAATACTTTTTAAATTATTTTTGCTGGATATGGGAATAAAACTTCAACTGAAAATGTCTTCCTTCTAAAAACAAATGTTTTTACCACTTAAGCTAGGCCTATTGATTTTGTACATTGAGAGTTGGAAACTTTCAATTTACAAAAAGAGAGACATTATTATTGGCTTTGATGGATTTGATATTCCTGTAACTAACTATCAAATTTGTCTTCTTAGCTTGTATAGTACTCATTTTCAAACATATAATTCACGCAAAAAAAGAAACAAAATTTATTAATTAAACCGCAACTCTGCAATGAACAGCTTATGTGGTGTTGTTGGCTTCTGCTACACATTTTGACAGTAATTTTTTTGAACATCCTAACAAGTGTCATGTGTGGGTGGCTCCTCCCAACACAATCGCATGAGGTAATGACTTTTAATATGGGTGGCCAAGTGTCCAATATATCATTGAGTGCAATCAATTGCAGCCAAGCCATAAAAAGCATAAGTGCTTCTTCTATAAAGTGGGAGTTGAACTCCTGTCAAATATTTTTAGTTTGAAAGAGTGATCACAATGGCTCATCCAAGGTATATTAATTAGTTGAGTCTCTAATTAGTCTCAAAGCATATTAGTGTAAGGTTTCTTTGTCAAAATTTGAAGCAAAACACATCCAATTTTGATTTTGATATGGTAGAGGAATTTCAATCGATAATAAAAAATGTTAACACCAATTTCTATAATTGTTGTTGCATGTTACTACTGTAATCCCAAGCCTTGCTAATCTCAGAGATGAAAAAGGCAAGCCTTTAAAGGAGAAGCTGATTCTTGATGCTTTCTTCGCCTTGTTATTGGCCAGCCATGATACTAAAGCAAGTATTACCCATTTATCCATTTATAACCCATTTATTATTTATATGAGTACCCATACCTATATAACCCATGTAAATTTATATCCCATTGATTGATTAGCAGTGAAAGAGCTTGGCTACATTGCAATAGGCTCGTTTAATTGTTAAAAACATCTTATCATTTAATGAATGAACACACTCAAGTTCTTGATAGATAACTCAACAAAGGGTGTAATCGAATTGAATTTGAAGGAATTTGAACTTTAGAAATTAAAGCTCAACCTTTGAAAGCTCAAATTAAAGATTGAACTTGAACAAAATCAATGAGCTCAAATTTGTTTAAGCTAACTTTGAACTTAATAATAAATTATTTTTATTTTCATTAAATTTAAACTATTTATTTTTTCATATATAATAATTAAATATTAAGTTATATGGCTACTAATATTTATAAATTTTATGTTTAAAAAAATATTTACAAAATTTATTTTTATGCATGGTGTGATGTTATTAAAAAGGCATAATACATCTGGAACCCCCTGTATTTGGCACAATTGGTCAATTTAACACCTCAACTTATAATTTTGTTATTTCAACACTTGAACTTACCAATTTTTGACTAAAATGTACTAATCTAATGATATAATACATTTAACATCTCCTGTACTTGCCACTTTTTGTTAGCTTGACACCTCTACTTACAGGTTTTGGTCAGTTAAACCTTTAGAATGTAGCATATGTTGATTCGCTATTACAACCCACATGTAATGACAGGGGTTTAAAAATTACCTTTTAGATGAGTTTAGGTGTTGAAATGGCAAAACTATAAGTAGAGATTTCAAACTGAGAAAAAATGACAAGTACAGTTATTTAAGGAAATTACATTTTATAAATTGATGGGTTAAAAGAACTAGTGGTGGAAAAATGGATGGGTTGGTTATAAATGGGTTAGACTCTTAATTACCGATTTATCCATTTATTATTTATATGGGTACCCATACCCATATAACCCATGTAAATTTTACCCACCTAGATCTGGTTATTTAAGGAAATCTGAAGGCCACCCACTTCGTTGGATGACAAGAGGGTTAAAAGAACACAGTTTTGTTTTTCTAATTTCTTTGATTATTTTAGACCAAGATAATTGTTCTTATCCCTTTTGGGAGTGATGCCTTGAAGTCCATTTTTTCTCAAATTTCCTCAAATTCATCGTTAAACAGAGAGAAATCAAGTATAAAGATAAAGTAATGGGAATAATTGTGTAATTAAATATTAGATAATGACAATAACAAGATATGGAGACTCATCCAAGATGCCTTCATTTTAAAATTAAGAAAAACAACAATGAAGACTAGTAACAAATAAAAAGAGCTCTAAAAATCGAGCACAACTACTACCTTGTCTTAAGCCAAGTGACAATCTAGCAGCATTCATATTCATATTTGTTTCAATAATAGATTACGCGGCAGCTATGGAACACCAATATTGACTTCTTTTTCTTTAATATAATGTAAATTCAATGCCGACCATTGAGATGAGCTCATGAGAAGACCATTTAGTTGTTAATACTTTTAAAATTATTTTTGTGGGATATGGGTATAAAACTTCAACTTAAAATGTCTTCCTTCTAAAAATAATTGCTTTTACTACTTAAGCTAGGCCTACTGATTATGTACATTGAGAGTTGGAAACTTTCGATTTACAAAAAGAGAGACATTATTATTGGCTTTAATGGATTTGATATTCCTGCAACTAGCTATCAAATTTATCTTCCTTAGCATGTATAGTACTCATTTTAAAACATATAATTCAAGCAAAAAAAGAAACAAAATTTACAAATTAAACCCCAACTCTGCAATGAACAGCTTCTGTAGTGTGGTTTGCTTCTGCTACATATTTTGACAGTAACTTTTTTGAACATCCTAACAAGTGTCATATGTAGGTGGCTCCTCCCAACACAATCGCATGAGGTAATGAATTTTAATGTGGGTAGCCAAGCGTCCAATATTTCTTTGATTGCAATCAATAACAGCTAAGCCATAAAAAGCATAAGTGCTTCTTCTGTAAAGTTGGAGTTGAACCCCTCTCAAATATTTTTAGTTTGAAAGAGTGATCACAATCGCTCATCCAAGGCATATTAATTAGTTGAGTCTCCGATTAGTCTCAAGGCTTATTAGTGTAAATTTTTTAGTTAAAATTTGAAGCAAAACACATCCAATTTTGATTTTGATATGGTAGAGGAATTTCAATTGATAATAAAAAAAGCTAACACCAATTTCTATAATTGTTGTCACATGTTACTACTATAATCCCAGGCCTTGCTAATCTCAGAGATGAGAAGGGAAAACCTTTGAAGGAGAAGCTAATTCTTGATGCTTTCTTTGCCTTATTATTGGCTAGCCATGATACTATAGCAAGTATTACCCATTTATCCATTTATAACCCATTTATTATTTATATGGGTACCCATACCTATATAACCCATGTAAATTTATATCCCATTGATTGATCAGCAGTGAAAGAGCTTGGCTGCATTGCAGTAGGCTCGTTTAATTGTTAAAAACATCTTATGATTTAATGAATCTTGATAGATAACTCAACAAAGGGTGTAATCGAATTGAATTTGAAGGAATTTGAACTTGAGAAATTAAAGCTCAACCTTTGAAAGCTCAAATTAAAGATTGAACTTGAATAAAATTAATGAGCTCAAATTTGTTTAAGCTAACTTTGAACTTAGTAATAAATTATTTTTATTTTCATTAAATTCAAACTATTTATTTTTTAATATATAATAATTAAATATTAAGTTGTATGGCTACTAATATTTATAAGATTTGATGTTCAAAAAAAATATTTATAAAATTTATTTTTATGCATGGTGAGATGTTATTAAAAAGGCATAATGCATCTACAACCCCCTGTATTTGGCACAATTAGTCAATTTAATACATCAACTTACAATTTTATTATTTCAACACTTGAACTTACCACTTTCTGCCTAAAATGCACTAATCTAATGATATAACATATTTAACACCTCATGTACTTGCCACTTTTTGTTAGTTTGATACCTCTACTTGTAGGCTTTGGTTAGTTAAACCTTTACAATGTGGAATTTATTGATTCGCTATTACAAGCCACATGTAATGACAGGGGTTTAAAAATTACATTTTAGGTGAGTTCAGGTGTTGAAATGGCAAAACTATAAGTAGAGATGTCAAACTGACAAAAAATGACAAGTGCAGTTATTTAAGGAAATTACTTTTTATAAATGGATGGGTTAAAAGAACTAGTGGTGGCAAAATGGATGGGTTGGTTATAAATGGGTTATACCCTTAATTCCCCATTTATCCATTTATAACCCATTTATTATTTATATGGGTACCCATACCCATATAACCCATGTAAATTTTACCCACTTAGATCTGGTTATTTAAGGAAATCTAAAGGCCGCCCACATCGTTAGATGTCAAGAGGGTTAAAAGAGCACATTTTTCTTTTTCTGATTTCTTTGATTATTTTGGACCGGGATAATAATTCTTATCCTTTTTGGGAGTGCTGCCTTCAAGTCCATTTTTTATCGAATTTCCTCAAATTCATCGTTAAACAGAGAGAAATCAAGTATAAAGATAAAGTAATGGCAATAATTGTGTAATTAAATATTAGATAAAGATAATAACAAGATATGGAGACTCATCCAGGATTCCATCATTTTAAAATTAAGAAAAACGACAATGAAGACTAGTAACAAATAAAAAGAGATCTAAAAATTGAGCACTACTATTACTTTGTCTTAAGCGAAGTGGCAATCTAGAAGCATTCATATTCATATTTGTTTTAACAATAGATTATGCAGTAGCTATAGAACACCAATATTGACTTCTTTTTCTTTAATATAGTGCAAATTCAATGCCGACCATTGAGATGAGCTCATGAGAAGACAATTTAGTTTTTAATACTTTTTAAACTATTTTTGTGGGATATGGGAATAAAACTTCAACTTAAAATGTCTTCCTTTTAAAAATAAATGTTTTTACCACTTAAGTTGGGCCTATTGATTTTGTACATTGAGAGTTGGAAACTATCGATTTACGAAAAGCGAGACATTATTATTGGCTTTGATGGATTTGATATTCCTGTAACTAGCTATCAAATTTTTCTTCCTTAGCTTGTATAGTACTCATTTTCAAAAATATAATTCAAGTAAAAAAAGAAACAAAATTTACTAATTAAACCCCAACTCTGCAATGAACAGCTTCTGTGGTGTGGTTGGCTTCTGCTACACATTTTGACAGTAACTTTTTTGAACATCCTAACAAGTGTCATATGTAGGTGGCTCCTCCTAACACAATCGCATGAGGTAATGAATTTTAATGTGGGTGGCCAAGCATCCAACATTTCTTTGATTGCAATCAATTGCAGCTAAGCCACAAAAAGCATAAGCGCTTCTTCTGTAAAGTGGGAGTTGAACCCCTCTCAAATATTTTTAGTTTGAAAGAGTGATCACAATGGCTCATCCAAGGCATATTAATTAATTGAGTCTCTAATTAGTCTCAAGGCATATTAGTGTAAAGTTTCTTTATCAAAATTTGAAGCAAAACACATCCAATTTTGATTTTGATATGGTTGAGGGATTTCAATTGATAATAAAAAATGCTAACACTAATTTCTATAATTGTTGTTGCATGTTACTACTGTAATCCCAAGCCTTGCTAATCTCAGAGATGAAAAGGGCAAGCCTTTGAAGAAGAAGCTGATTCTTGATGCTTTCTTTGCCTTGTTATTAGCTAGCCATGATACTAGAGCAAGTATTACCCATTTATCCATTTATAACCCATTTATTATTTATATGGGTACTCATACGAATATAACCCATGTAAATTTATATCCCATTGATTGATCAGCAGCGAAAGAGCTTGGCTGCATTGCAATAGGCTCGTTTAATTGTTAAAAACATCTTATCATTTAATGAATGTGCACACTCAAGTTCTTGATAGATAACTCAACAAAGGGTGTAATCAAATTGAATTTGAAGGAATTTGAACTTGAGAAATTAAAGCTCAACCTTTGGAAGCTCAAATTAAAGATTGAACTTGAACAAAATTAATGAGCTCAAATTCGTTTAAGCTAACTTTGAACTTAATAATAAATTATTTTTATTTTCATTAAATTTAAACTATTTATTTTTTAATATATAATAATTAAATATTAAGTTATATATGGCTACTAATATTTATAAAATTTTACGTTCAAAAAAAATATTTATAAAATTTATTTCTATGCATGGTGTGATGTTATTAAAAAGGCATAATACATCTGCAAGCCCCTCTATTTAGCACAATTGGTCAATTTAACAACTCAACTTACAATTTTGTTATTTCAACACTTGAACTTACCACTTTTTGACTAAAATGCACTAATCTAATGATATAAAACATTTAACACCTCCTGTACTTGCCACTTTTTGTTAGTTTGACACCTTTACTTATAGGTTTTGGTCAGTTAAACCCTTACAATGTGGCATATGTCGATTCGCTATAACAAGCCACATGTAATGACAAGGGTTTAAAAATTACATTTTACGTGAGTTCATGTGTCGAAATGGCAAAACTATAACTAGAGATGTCAAACTGACAAAAAATGACAAGTACAATTATTTAAGGAAATTACATTTTATAAATGGATGGGTTAAGAGAACTAGTGGTGACAAAATGGATGGGTTGGTTATAAATGGGTTAGACCCTTAATTACCCATTTATCCATTTATAACCCATGTAAATTTTACCCACTTGGATCTAGTTATTTAAGGAAATCTAAAGGCCACCCACATCATTAGATGTCAAGAGGGTTAAAAGAACACAGTTTTCTTTTTCTGATTTCTTTGATTATTTTGGACCAGGATAATTGTTCTTATCCTTTTTGGGAGTGATGCCTTCAAGTCCATTTTTTATCAAATTTCCTCAAATTCATCGTTAAACAGAGAGAAATCAAGTATAAAGATAAAGTAATGGTAATAATTGCATAATTAAAAATTAGATAAAGATAATAACAAGATATGGAGACTCATCCAAGATTCCTGTCATTTTAAAATTAAGAAAAATGACAATGAAGACTAGTAACAAATAAAAAGATCTAAAAATCGAGCACTACTATTACTTTTTCTAAATCCAAGTGACAATCTAGCAGCATTCATATTCATATTTGTTTTAACAATAGATTACGCGACAGCTATAGAACACTAATATTGACTTCTTTTTCTTTAATATAATGCAAATTCAATGCCGGCCATTGAGATGAGCTCATGAGAAGACCATTTAGTTGTTAATACTTTTTAAATTATTTTTGTGGGATATGAGAATAAAACTTTAACTTAAAATGTCTTCCTTCTAAAAATAAATGTTTTTACCACTTAAGTTGGGCCTATTGATTTTGTACATTGAGAGTTGGAAACTTTTGATTTACAAAAAAAAGACATTATTATTGGCTTTGATGGATTCGATATTCTTGCAACTAGCTATCAAATTTTTCTTCCTTAGCTTGTATAGTACTCATTTTCAAACATATAATTCAAAGAAAAAAATAAATAAAATTTACTAATTAAACCCCAACTCTGCAATGAACAGCTTCTGTGGTGTGGTTGGCTTCTGCTACACATTTTGACAGTAACTTTTTTGAACATCCTAACAAGTGTCATATGTGGGTGACTCCTCCCAACACAATCGCATGAGGTAATGAATTTTAATGTGGGTGGCCAAGCATCAAATATTTCATTGATTGCAATCAATTACATCCAAGCCACAAAAAGCATAAGTGCTTCTTATGTAAAGTGGGAGTTGAACCCCTCTCAAATATTTTTAGTTTGAAAGAGTGATCACAATGGCTCATCCAAGGCATATTAATTAGTTAAGTCTCCAATTAGTCTCAAAGCATATTAGTGTAAAGTTTCTTTGTCAAAATTTGAAGCAAAACACATCCAATTTTGATTTTGATATGGTAGAGGAATTTCAATTGATAATAAAAAATGCTAACACCAATTACTATAATTGTTGTCACATGTTACTACTGTAATCCCAAGCCTTGCTAATCTCAGAGATGAAAAAGGCAAGCCTTTGAAGGAGAAGCTGATTCTTAATGCTTTCTTTGCCTTGTTGTTGGCTAGCCATGATACTATAGCAAGTATTACCAATTTATCCATTTATAACCCATTTATTATTTATATGGGTACCCATACCTATATAACCTTTGTAAATTTATATCCCATTGATTGATCAGCAGCGAAAGAGCTTGGCTGCATTGCAGTAGGCTCATTTAATTGTTAAAAACATCTTATCATTTAATGAATGAGCACACTCAAGTTCTTGATAGATAACTTAACAAAGGGTGTAACCGAATTAAATTTGAAGGAATTTGAACTTGAGAAATTAAAGCTCAACCTTTGAAAGCTCAAATTAAAGATTGAACTTGAACAAACTTAATGAGCTTAAATTTGTTTAAGCTAACTTTGAACTTAATAATAAATTATTTATTTTCATTAAATTTAAACCATTTATTTTTTAATATATAATAATTAAATATTAAGTTATATGGCTACTAATATTTATAAAATTTTATGTTCAAAAAAAATATTTATAAAATTTATTTTTATGCATGGTGTGATGTTATTAAAAAGGCATAATACATCTGCAACCCCCTGTATTTTGCACAATTGGTCAATTTAACACCTCAACTTACAATTTTGTTATTTCAACACTTGAACTTACCCCTTTTTGCCTAAAATGCACTAATCTAATGATATAATACATTTAACACCTCCTGTACTTGCCACTTTTTGATAGTTTGACACCTCTACTTACAGGTTTTGGTCAGTTAAACCTTTACAATGTGGCATATGTTGATTCGCTATTACAAGCCACATATAATGACAGGGGTTTAAAAATTACATTTTAGGTTAGTTCAGGTGTTGAAATGGCAAAACTGTAAGTAGAGATGTCAAACTGACAAAAAATGACAATTACAGTTATTTAAGGAAATTACATTTTATAAATGGATGGGTTAAAAGAACTAGTGGTGGCAAAATGGATGGGTTGGTTATAAATGGGTTAGACCCTTAATTACCCATTTATCCATTTATAACCCATTTATTATTCATATGGGTACCCATACCTATATAACCCATGTAAATTTTACCCACTTAGATCTGGTTATTTAAGGAGATATAAAGGCCACCCACATCGTTAGATGTCAAGAGGGTTCAAAGAACACAGTTTTCTTTTTCTGATTTCTTTGATTATTTTGGACCAAGATAATTATTCTTATCCTTTTTGGGAGGGATGCCTTCAAGTCCATTTTTTATCGAATTTCCTCAAATTCATCGTTAAATAGATAGAAATCAAGTATAAAGATAAATTAATGGAAATAATTGTGTAATTAAATATTAGATAAAGATAATAATAAGATATGGAGACTCATCCAAGATTCCTTCATTTTAAAATTAAGAAAAACGACAATGAAGACTAGTAACAAATAAAAAGAGAGCTAAAAATCGAGCACTACTATTACTTTCTCTTAAGCCAAGTGACAATCTAGCAGTATTCATATTCATATTTGTTTTAACAATAGATTACGCAGCAGCTATAGAACACCAATATTGACTTCTTTTTCTTTAATATAATGCAAATTCAATGCCGACCATTGAGATGAGCTCATGAGAAGACCATTTAGTTGTTAATACTTTTTAAATTATTTTTGTGGGATATGGGAAGAAAACTTCAACTTAAAATGTCTTCCTTCTAAAAATAAATATTTTTACCACTTAAGCTGCGCCTATTGATTTTGTGCATTGAGAGTTGGAAACTTTCAATTTACAAAAAGAGAGACATTATTATTGGCTTTGATGGATTTGATATTCCTGCAACTAGCTATCAAATTTTTCTTCCTTAGCTTGTATAGCACTCATTTTAAAACATATAATTCAAGCAAAAAAAGAAACAAAATTTACTAATTAAACCCCAACTCTGCAATGAACAGCTTATGCGGTGTGGTTGGCTTCTGCTACACAATTTGACAGTAACTTTTTTGAACATCCTAACGAGTGTCATGTGTGGGTGGCTCCTCTCAACACAATTGCATGAGGTAATGACTTTTAATGTGGGTGGCCAAGCATCCAATATTTCTTTGATTACAATTAATTGCAGCCAAGCCACAAAAAGCATAAGTGCTTCTTTTGTAATGTGGGAGTTGAACCCCTCTCAAATATTTTTAGTTTGAAAGAGTGATCACAATGGCTCATCCAAGGCATATTAATTAGTTGAGTCTCTAATTAGTCTCAAGGCATATTAGTGTAAAGTTTCTTTGTCAAAATTTGAAGCAAAACACATCCAATTTTGATTTTGATATGGTAGAGGAATTTCAATTGATAATAAAAAATGCTAACACTAATTGCTATAATTGTTATTGCATGTTACTGCTATAATCCCAGACCTTGCTAATCTCAAAGATGAAAAGGGTAAGCCTTTGAAGAAGAAGTTGATTCTTGATGCTTTCTCTACCTTGTTATTGGCTAGCCATGATACTAGAGCAAGTATTACCTATTTATCTATTTATAACCCATTTATTATTTATATGGGTACCCATACCCATTTAACCCATGTAAATTTATATTCCATTGATTGATCAGCAGCGAAAGAGCTTGGCTGCATTGCAATAGGCTCGTTTAATTATTAAAAACATCTTATCATTTAATGAATGAGCACACTCAAGTTCTTGATAGATAACTCAACAAAGGGTGTAATCGAATTGAATTTGAAGGAATTTGAACTTGAGAAATTAAAGCTCAACCTTTGGAAGCTCAAATTAAAGATTGAACTTGAACAAAATTAATGTGCTCAAATTTGTTTAAGCTAACTTTGAACTTAATAATAAATTATTTTTATTTTCATTAAATTTAAACTATTTATTTTTTAATATATAATAATTAAATATTAAATTATATGGCCACTAATATTTATAAAATTTTATGTTCAAAAAAGATATTTATAAAATTCATTTTTATGCATGGTGTGATGTTATTAAAAAGGCATAATACATCTGCAACCCCCTGTATTTGGCACAATTGGTCAATTTAATACCTCAACTTATAATTTTATTATTTAAACACTTGAACTTACCACTTTTTGCCTAAAATGCACTAATCTAATTATATAATACATTTAACACCTCCTGTACTTGCCACTTTTTGTTAGTTTGACAACTCTACTTGCAAGTTTTGGTCAGTTAAACCTTTACAATGTGTCATATGTTGATTTGCTATTTCAATCCATGTGTAATGACTGGGGTTTAAAAATTACATTTTAGGTGAGTTCAGGTGTTGAAATGGCAAAACTATAAGTAGAGCTGTCAAATTGATAAAAAATGACAAGTACAGTTATTTAAGGAAATTACATTTTATAAATGGATTGGTTAAAAGAACTAGTGGTGGCAAAATGGATGGGTTGGATGGATATAGGTTGGTTATAAATGAGTTAGACCCTTAATTACCCATTTATCCATTTATAACCCATTTATTATTTATATGGGTACCCATACCCATATAACCCATGTAAATTTTACCCACTTAGATCCGATTATTTTAAAAAATCTGAAGGCCACACACATCGTTAGATGTCAAGAGGGTTAAAAGAACACATTTTTCTTTTTCTGATTTCTTTGATTATTTTGGACGAGGATAATTGTTCTTATCCTTTTTGGGAGTGATGCCTTCAAGTCCATTTTTCCTCGAATTTCCTCAAATTCATCGTTAAACAGAGAGAAATCAAGTATAAAGATAAAGTAATGGTAATAATTGCGTAATTAAATATTAGATAAAGATAATAACAAGATATGGAGACTCATCCAAGATTCCTTCTTTTTAAAATTAAGAAAAACAACAATGAAGACTAGTAACAAATACAAAGAGATCTAAAAATCGAGCACTACTACTACTTTGTATTAAGCCAAGTGACAATCTAGCAGCATTTATATACATATTTGTTTTAATAATAGATTACGCGGCAGCAATAGAACATCAATATTGACTTCTTTTTCTTTAATATAATGCAAATTCAATACCAACCATTGAGATGAGCTCATAAGAAGACCATTTAGTTGTTAATACTTTTTAAATTATTTTTGTGGGATATGGGAATAAAACTTCAACTTAAAATACCTTCCTTCTAAAAACAAATATTTTTACCACTTAAGCTGGGCCTATTGATTTTGTACATTGAGAGTTGGAAATTTTCAATTTACAAAAAGAGAGACATTATTATTGGCTTTGATGGATTTGATATTCCTGCAACTAGCTATTAAATTTTTCTTCCATAGCTTGTATAGTACTCATTTTCAAACATATAATTCAAGCAAAAAACGAAACAAAATTTACTAATTTAACCCTAACTCTGCAATGAACAGCTTCTGTGGTGTGGTTGGCTTCTGCTACACAATTTGACAGTAACTTTTTTGAACATCCTAACAAGTGTCATATGTGGGTGGCTCCTCCCAACACAATCACATGAGGTAATGAATTTTAATGTGGGTGGCCAAGCATCCAATATTTCTTTGATTGCAATCAATTGCATCCAAGCCACAAAAAACATAAGTGCTTCTTCTGTAAAGTGGGAGTTGAACCCTTATCAAATATTTTTAGCTTGAAATAATGATCACAATGGCTCATCCAAGGCATATTAATTAGTTGAGTCTCTAATTAGTCTCAAGGCATATTAGTGTAAAGTTTTTTTGTCAAAATTTGAAGCAAAACACATCCAATTTTGATTTTGATATGGTAGAGGAATTTCAATTGATAATAAAAAATGCCAACACTAATTGCTATTATTGTTGTTACATGTTACTACTGTAATCCCAAGCCTTGCTAATCTCAGAGATGAAAAGGGCAAGCCTTTGAAGGAGAAGTTGATTCTTGATGCTTTCTTTACCTTGTTATTGGCTAGCCATGAGACTAGAGCAAGTATTACCCATTTATCCATTTATAACCCATTTATTATTTATATGGGTACCCATACCTATATAACCCATATAAATTTTTATCCTATTGATTGATCAGCAGTGAAAGAGCTTGGCTACATTGCACTAGGCTCGTTTAATTGTTAAAAACATCTTATCATTTAATGAATGAGCACACTCAAGTTCTTGATAGATAACTCAACAAAGGGTGTAATCAAATTGAATCTGAAGGAATTTGAACTTGAGAAATTAAAGCTCAACCTTTGAAAGCTCAAATTAAAGATTGAACTTGAACAAAATCAATGAGCTCAAATTTTTTTAATCTAACTTTAAACTTAATAATCAATTATTTTAATTTTCATTAAATTTAAACTATTTAATTTTTTAATATATAATAATTAAATATTATGTTATATGGCTACTAATATTTATAAAATTTTATGTTTGAAAAAAATATTTATAAAATTTATTTTTATGCATGGTGTGATGTTATTAAAAAGGCATAATACATCTGCAACCCCCTGTATTTGACACAATTGGTCAATTTAGCAGCTCAACTTACAATTCTATTATTTCAACACTTGAACTTACAGATTTTTGCCTAAAATACACTAATCTAATGATATAATACATTTAACACCTCATGTACTAGCCACTTTTTGTTAGTTTGATGCCTCTACTTACAGGTTTTGGTCAAATAAATTTTGATTATGTGGCATATGTTGATTCGCTATTACAAGCCATGTATAATGACAGGGGTTTAAAAATTACATTTTAGGTGAGTTCAGGTGTTGAAATGGTAAAACTATAAGTAGAGATATCAAACTGACAAAAAATGACAAGTTATTTAAGGAAATTACATTTTGTAAATGGATCGGTTAAAAGAACAAATGGTGGAAAAATATATGGGTTGGATGGATATGGGTTAGTTATAAATGGGTTAGACCCTTAATTACCCATTTATCCATTTGTAACCCATTTATTATTTATATGGGTAACCATACCCATATAACCCATGTAAATTTTACCCACCCAGATCTGGTTATTTAAGGAAATTTGAAGGCCACCCACATCGATGGATGTCAAGAGGGTTAAAAGAACACAGTTTTCTTTTTCTAATTTCTTTGATTATTTTGGACCAGGATAATTGTTCTCATCCCTTTTGGGAGTGATGCCTTCAAGTCCATTTTTTCTCGAATTTCCTCAAATTCATCGTTAAACAGAGAGAAATCAAGTATAAAGATAAAGTAATGGCAATAATTGCATAATTCAATATTAGATAAAAATAATAACAAGATATGGAGACTCATCTAAGATTCCTTTATTTTAAAATTAAGAAAAACAATAATGAAGACTAGTAACAAATAAAAAGAGATCTAAAAATCGAGCACTACTACTACTTTGTCTTAAGCCAAGTGAGTTCAGATGTATTATACCTTTTAATAACAAAAGATATTATATCAAATTCCTTCAAATTCAATTTGATTTCAAAGGTTGTTTTTCTTAATTTTAAAATGAAGGAATCTTGGATGAGTCTCCATATCTTGTTATTATCTTTATCTAATATTGAATTACGCAATTATTGCCATTACTTTATCTTTATACTTGATTTCTCTCTGTTTAATGATGAATTTGAGGAAATTCAAGAAAAAATAGACTTGAAGGCATCACTCCCAAAAGGGATAAGAATAATTATCCTGGTCCAAAATAATCAAAGAAATCGGAAAAAGAAAAATGTGTTCTTTTAACCCTCTTGACATCCAACAATGTGGGTGGTCTTCAGATTTCCTTAAACAACCGGATCTGGGTGGATAAAATTTACATGGGATATATGGGTATAGGTACCCATATAAATAATAAATGGGCTATAAATAGATAAATGGGTAATTAAGAGTCTAACTCATTTATAACCAACCTATATCCTTCCAACCCATCCATTTTGCCACCACTAGTTCTTTTAACCCATCCATTTATAAAATGTAATTTCCTTAAATAACTGTACTTGTCATTTTTTGTCAGTTTGACATCTCTACTTATAGTTTTGCCATTTCAACACCTGAATTCACCTAAAAAGTAAAATTTAAACCCCAGTCATTACACATGGCTTGTAATAGCGAATCAACATATGCCACATTGTAAAGATTTAACTTACCAAAACCTACAAGTAGAGGTGTCAAACTAATAAAAAGTGGCAAGTACAGGAGGTGTTAAATGTATTATATCATTATATTAGTGCATTTTAGGCAAAAAGTGGTAAGTTCAAGTGTTAAAATAATAAAATTATAAGTTGAGGTATTAAATTGACCAATTGTGCCAAATACAGGGGGTTGCAGATGTATTATGCCTTTTTAATAACATCACACCATGCATAAAAATAAATTGTATAAATATTTTTTTTGAACATAAAATTTTATAAATATTAGTAGCCATATAACGTAATATTTAATTATTATATTTCAAAAAAAATAAATAGTTTAAATTTAATGAAAACAAAAATAATTTATTATTAAGTTCAAAGTCAGCTCAAACAAATTTGAGGTCATTGATTTTGTTTAAGTTCAATCTTTAATTTGAGCTTTCAAATGTTGAGCTTTAATTTCTCAAGTTCAAATTCCTTCAAATTCAATTCGATTACACCCTTTGTTGAGTTATCTATCAAGAACTTGAGTGTGCTCATTCATTAAATGATAAGATGTTTTTAACAATTAAACGAGCCTATTGTAATGCAGCTAAGCTCTTTCGTTGCTGATCAATCAATAGGATATAAATTTACATGGGTTATGTGGGTATAGGTACCCATATAAATAATAAATGGGTTATAAATGGATAAATGGGTAATACTTGCTCTAATATCATGGCTAGCCAATAACAAGGCAAAGAAAGCATCAAGAATCAGCTTCTCCTTCAAAGGCTTGCCCTTTTCATCTCTGAGATTAGCAAGGCTTGGGATTACAGTAGTAACATGTAACAAAAATTATAGCAATTGGTGTTAGCATTTTTATTATCAATTGAAATTCCTCTACAATATGAAAATAAAAATTGGATGTGTTTTGCTTTAAATTTTGACAAAGAAACTTTACACTAATATGCCTTGAGACTAATTAATATGCCTTAGATGAGCTATTGTGATCACTCTTTCAAACTAAAAATATTTGAGAGGGGTTCAACTCCCACTTTACAGAAGAAGCACTTATGCTTTTTGTGGCTTGGCTGCAATTTATTGTAATCAAATAAATATTGGATGCTTGGCCACCCACATTAAAATTCATTACCTCATGCGATTGTATTGGGAGGAGCCACCCACATATGACACTTGCTTAAACAAAATCAATGATCTCAAATTTGTTTGAGCTGACTTTGAACTTAATAATAAATTATTTTTATTTTCATTAAATTTAAACTATTTATTTTTTAAAAATATAATAATTAAATATTACATTATATGGCTACTAATATTTATAAAATTTTATGTTCAAAAAAAATATTTATAAAATTTATTTTTATGCATGGTGTGGTGTTATTAAAAAGGCATAATACATCTCTAACCCCTTGTATTTGGCACAATTGGTTAATTTAACACCTGAACTTACAATTTTGTTATTTCAACACTTGAACTTACTACTTTTTGCCTAAAATGCACTAATCGAATGATAAAATACATTTAACACCTCCTATACTTGCCACTTTTTATTAGTTTGACACCTCTACTTGTAGGGTTTGGTCAGTTAAACCTTTAAAATGTGGCATTGCTGGAATCATGCTATGCAACAGAGCGCAGCGGAAGCGAGTGCCCAATATGGGTGAAATTTCAAAAATTTCATTGCATAACTCTTCATCACATGAAGAATTCCAATCCCAAGGAACCAATTTGCAATTTATACATAACCATAAACACACAAACATACACAAGCATGTATACCACAACTATATAGAAGTTCAACTTTGAAGAAACTTACAAACACTCTAAGTGTTTGATGTTGACCATAAGTGAATCTACTAGTTTGGTATGGAATATTCAACTCTTGAATCACATGCTCTAACCACCCAAGTGTATGGCCTCTAGCTTGAATCACCAAGATCTCACCAAATCACCTTCTTGCTTAGATTTAATTAGAAGCAAGTCCCTCTTTTGTGACCCTCACAAAAGCTTGCTCTAATTTAATCTACCTAGCAAGAACATTTAAGGGTTTGTGTGTGTTTGATTTCTTTAGTATGGAGTTCATGTTTTTGTCCAACAAAAACTATACACCATTGTTGTTCAACCATTGAACAAAGCTTGGAGATGAACATCCAAAACCCACACCAAAAATAAAAACACTTAGGACAAAATAAAGTGTAGAGATTGCCACATCATCATGACATCACCATGACATCACCATGACATCACCATGACATCATGCATGACATCATTGGTCCCACCACATGACATCACCATGACATCATTAGGTCCCACCACATGACATCATCGATGACATCATCATGACACTTGTCACTTAGTACACATATACACTTGACAAGTGTCCTTACAAGTGTCCAAAGATAAAGTAGACAACACATCCAATGTATAAGTCTACAATACATCTTTTATACTTGTAAAATACATAAAACCAAATCTCTACATCAATTAAATGGACTTGGGCTTGCCATTGGGCCAACACTTGGTCCAAAACCCAATCCATTAAATTAATGGACCTAGATTAGGTTAATAGGCAATCTTAACACTTAGGATTAATCTTTGGTCCAAAACTCTTTTAAGCCTAGGCCCATATACCTTGGGCCATTAATCCACGTCCAAGTATTTAACAAACACACTTATTATTAATTCATTACCTTAATTAATATCTAATATTAATTAAGTACAAATGAATAATAAAACCCTTGGTGGAATCGTATTTCATGATATGCTAAAATCACTGGTCAAAGCAAAAATTGAATTCCCTTAATCTCGATTACTTGATTAAACACTATAATCAACAATTAGATTAAGATAGATGATAAGGTGAGAACCTTATAGGTGTGACTTACTAGGTCCAAGTCTAATTGGCAATGAGAATATAATATCAACACCTGATAATACTTAAAACACTTTCAATCTAAATGTGAAAATCCCAATGATACATATTTAGTTCTCATAAGCTATGAGTGACCCCTAACATCGATATCACAGCTACCTAATTAGAAATGAATGCATGTATTGATTCATATGAACCCTCTGGTCATAATTACCATGCACTAAAATCCCTTCATTGAAGATCCCGATAAAGCCTAGAGTTAAGGTACACTCAAACTCTAACAGCTTTATCAAGTTACCTCATCTCAAGTTCTATTCTTGATAAAACATAACAAACACTAGAACCACTTTCTAGTACTGAAACTCTTTCAGTATGTTATGTTTATCCTGGCCAGGACTTTATCCATCAAGAATAAACTTAGATAGGTAGGACCTTATCCCGGTACTCTCTAGGCAATGAATCCCATCTTGGACAAACACTCATCCCTACATTCAACTGACTAGAGCCACCACACGCCATATACCCATACATGGCTAGCACAAGTATGTAAGCGGTAATAAACTTTAACCACTTAAAGGTGGATAACCGTGATGCCTCAGGTCAAAAGACTATATGCACCATTATGACCTAGATTGTGATCATTGACTATAAGAGTATATCCTTACGATCACAAATCTAACATCACGTTCGATCCACTCATCCAATGAGTATCCACATGTTTATTCTGATATCCCATATCAAGTAGCATGAGACTTACTACCTCCCACTATTAGTATTACATACTAATCAAGAAAAATAGACAGAGGTGATAGTCAAATTAATATCAACCAAATATTAATTTATCGACTATGAACAATTTTATAGCATATGTACTGAATAAATTTGTCCTTATATTATCAACTCTTGATAATAAATTTATTCAACATAATACTAATGGAGTAATGCTTCATATAAATAAACACCATATTTAAATGAACATTATAATGCCATATGGGATTTAACAATGTCAAAATATATGATTGCCTCTAGGGCATATCACCTATACTAACAATCTCCCACTTGCACTAGAGCCAATCACTACAGTATCTCAGACTCATCTTCTAAATATGTCCATCCAACTGCAGTTGAGTGCTTTAGTCAGTGGATCAGTGACATTGTCAGCTGAAGCTACCTTTTGGATGAGCATATCTCCTTTGCCAACAAGCTTTCTGATAATATAATAGCCTTTCTTTGTGTTTGGATTTCTGGTGAGACCTCGGTTCCTTTGCCAAAGAAATGAATCCATTGTTGTCACAACAGAGAGGAATAAGTAACTCAATGGAAGGAACAACTCCCAGATCCAAACAGCTTCTATAGCAGTATCCAATACAGTTATATACTCGGCTTCTGTAGTGGAATATGCATTGACACTCTACTTGGAACTCTTCCAGCTCACTGCCCCTCCATTATAAATAAAACAAACTCCTAGATAAACTTTCTATCATCGATATCTGATTAAAAATCAGAATCTATGAAACCATCTAGTTGTAAATCACCTTCTTAATAAGTTAAGACCAAATCTTTAGTGTTTCTTAAGTATATAAAGATTGCTTTAACTGCCATCCAGTGTTCCAAACTTAGATTGGATTGAAACCTGCTAGTCCCACTAACAGCATAAGCAATATCAGGCCTAGTACACAACATAGCATACATTAAGCTTCCTATTACCGAAGCATAAGGAACTTTGGCCATTTCTGCCATTTCCTCAGATGTCTTAGGAGACATCATCTTGGGTAGGTGGATACCATGCCTAACTAGTAATAATCCCTTCTTGGAATCCAGCATGTTGAACCTCTTCAACATCTTTTCCAAGTAAAGGCTTTGGGATAAACCTATTATTCTCTTCGATCTATTTCTATAGACTCGAATCTCGAGAATATAGGCCACCTCCCTAAGTCTTCCATCAAGAAGTTTTTTGACAGCCAAACTTTTACAAATGTCATCATACCGATATCATTTCCAATTAACAGAATGTCATCCACATACAAGATCAGGAAAGTGAGCTGACTCCCACTAACCTTCTTGTAAACACATGGCTCATCCTTGTTCTTAATGAATCCATAAGAACGGAAAGCCTCATCACACTGATGATTCCAACTCCTTAAAGCTTGCTTTAGACCAAAAATTGATCTATGCAACTTGCACACTTTTGATCTTTCCTCGGATATAAATCCTTTGGGTTGCTCCATGAAAATATTTTCCATAATATAACCATTAAGAAAAGTGGTTTAGACATTTATTTTCGAAACCTCATAATCATAGTGTGCTACCATTGCTAAAAGAATCCAAATGGAATTAAGCATAGCTACCGGTGAGAAGGTCTCTTGGTTGTCGATCCCTTCTCTTTTGCGAAACCTTTTCGCTACCAGCTGTAATTTATAGGTATCAACCTTTCCATCTGCACCAATCTTTCTCTTGAAGATCCATTTACACCCTATGGGAATCACCCCTTCAGGTGGATCAATAAGTGACCGGACTTGGTTTGCATACTTAGAATCCATTTCGGTTCTTATAGCCTTAAGCCATCTTGAAGAATCTTTATCCAATAAAGCTTCTTCAAATGTAGTAGGATCATCAACATGAATGCTTTCTTCATGAACATGCAACTCTTGCATATCATGAAGAAAACTGTATCTTACTGGTGGATGAGATACCCTACTAGATTTTCGAGGAGTTGGTATGTCGAAATTCTTAATTGGAATAGGCTATTCGAGTTGATCAATGCAGTTGATCAATTTGTTGGATTGCTTCCTTAGATGACTCCTCATCTAACATTATCTTCCTTCCTTTGCCACCTTCTTTGAGAAACTCTTTCTCAAAAAGACAACATCTCTACTTACAACAATCAGTTGTTCAGCAGGAAGATAAAAGCAAAATCCTAAACTATCTTTAGGATGTCCAACAAACCTTCCTTTTATCGATTTCACATTCAACTTGTCTGATTTTAGCCTTTTGATAAAAGCCGAACATCTTCAAATCTTAACATACTTAAGACTTGGTTTTCGACCATGCCATATCCCATATAGTGCAGTAGAAACGGATTTGGATGGGACACGATTAAGGATGTACAAGGTAGTCTGGAGTACAAAACCCTACAGTGATATGGAAAGATCGGTGTAGCTCATCATAGACCGTACCAAATCCAATAGGGTACGATTTCTCCTTCCGGACACACTACTTAATTGTGGCATTCCAGGAGGTGTGAGTTGCAATGCAATGCTATGTTCCCTAAGGAACTGAATAAACTGGGTACATAAGTATTACCTCCTCGATCCAATCGAAGAGTTTTAATACTTTTCCCAGTTTAGTTCTCTATTTGGGCTTTGAATTCCTTGAACATATCAAAGGATTCACCCTTTTTATTTTATAAGAATCAAATGCCCATACCTTGATAGATCATCTATAAAGGTATTAAAATAGAAGAACCCACCTCTAGCCATTTCATTAAATGGCCAACATATAGCACTATGTACGATCTCCAATAAATCTTTTGCTCTTGCCATTTGTTCAACAAATGGTGATGTTGTCATTTTGCCTTCAAGACTAGCCTCACAAGTTGAATTAGATGCAGATTGAAGATCACTCAATATTCTCATCCTTTCCAACTTTGTGATTATATCCTCTACAATGTGACATAATCTCAAAAGCGAAAGGTTTTTGGAGTTAGAGCTAATTTATATTAGCATTGCATTAGCATTACTCACATTTATATGAGGCACATTGTCATTAGATATATTATCAACATAATATAAGCCTTGTATTAAATAACCCATGCCATTCATTTCATTTCAAAAATATATGTTACAAACATTATTTTTGAAATGAAATACATAATTTTTTCTAGTCAAACTAGAAATCGAAATTATATTCTAATAAGCATTTAGTATATATAATACATTGTCTAATAACAATGCATGATCATAAAGATCAATAGAAGTGGATCTTATAGCTTTGGCAGCAACACTTGCTCCATTCTCAAGATTTAAGATCACTTCCCCAGGCCTCAACCTTCTTTTATTTACTAAATCCTCCAAGGATGAAGAAATGTGAGAACTAGCACTGGTATCCAATACTGATGCCTTAGATGAGCTGTCAAAATATTTGGAAGCAAATAACTCAGAGAAAGTCCCACCTTCTCCTTGCTTGCCCTTTCCTTTTGTTTTGGATGACTCCAGAAACTCAAGACAATTCCTCTTTTAATGTCCTTCACCTTGGAAGTGGAAACACTTTCCCTTTCCTTGGTCTTCCCTTACTATTACCTTGTCTTTATTCTTAGCCACACCACCTATAGGCTTGACAACACTAGTCTTGCCTTTTTTCTTCTTATTGTTTTTCTTCTTAGTCCCACTAGAAGAAGCAACAAGAGCCACTTCCTTTACCTTATTGCCTTAGATAGCCTTTTGGGCCGTCTTTAGCATATTCAAAAGCTCCGTAAGTGTACACTTTGATTAAACCAAATGGAAAATCGCAATGGTTTGCTCAAAAGATTCGGGAAGTGATTGAAGGATCCAATCCAACTGGAGATGGAAGTCCATTGAGAAATCTAAACTATCTAGTTCCTCTAAGGACCACCACATTCTCACCTTCCTTTATCTTCACAAAAAAGAGCCGCTTCGATATCCAATATCTAGCAGTTCTACTTATAAATCATCATCTTTCCATTTTTCTAAAGTGTCACGCTCTTCCTGGGAGACATTTGCCGGAAGTGGTTCGGGTGTGCTTTGAGTCAATACATAAAGTATTTTCTCGGAAGCTAAAACAACTTTTAGGTTCCTTAGCCAATCAATAAAGTTAGGGCCCGTGAGCCTATATAGTTAAGTATGATGGAATGCGGGTTTATTTGTCTTATATTATTAGAATATCTACAAAGGTAACAAGATTAATTAGTAATAAGACATTGTATCATAAACATTAGATTTGGTCTTTAATCATAATAGTCTCCCACTAATTTGGCGAATCCCACACTTCTAAGGTAGGAAACGGAAATCCCTTGTTGGATGGATTTCTAGTGGGTGATGGAATTCTTAATGAAGCACTCAATATCCCTCAGGTACACATTTCCGTTCTTAGAATATTAGAGCCCATTAAGTGGTAACTCTTACCATCACATCCCATGTGATCTACCATCAATCTGGCTCCTAATGTTACAGGCCTCAGGTACACATTGTCGTTCTTGGCCATTAGCATTAGTTAGGTCCACATAAATCAGTGAAATGTATGGATTTGAACACTATAAACCTCAGGTATGCCTATTTTCCATTCTTGGCCCATAGTGTATCCATACACCCACAACATCTCATTCTTAACAGTAACACTACATGATCACTTAGAACTTATGCACACCCCTATGTGTCTATAGTCGATACACATAATTCTAAAGCCATGCAAGTTATTGCTCCAATGGAGAGCCAAGACCTAAATTTGATTTGGAAGATTTTTGGGTCTTTATTGAGGTCTCACTTTGCACATTAGCTAATTTACATATCCAATATATAAATTGCATGCCATCCAATTACATACATTTATCCAATAAAAGCATGTAAAGCATGTTGTCACATATATATATCCAATATATACATAGAACATGCACAATGGATGCACAAATTAGGATTGATCATGGATTTTCCTCATGCCTATTCTTACTATTAGAATACACAAAGGATCTTTGTTCCCATCTTCATGGCCTGCCCATTTGAACACTTCAATGCTCCATGTCACAACTCTTGTGATAAAAGATTACAATGACCCCTTGGCATACCAAGAAAAATGATTTACATCTCATTCTATGTCACTAACAATTAATTACATAAGAATAATAATAAAATGTGCCATTATTATATTCCACAATATGCAAGCTAATCCATGATCATTTCTACCATAAATGACAAGCATTTACAAGTTGGGCATCATCCAAGATGCATCCGGCATGCTTAAAGCAAAAAATGGGAGCATTTTCAACACTTTGAAATTTTAGGGAAGAGCTGAACATGCCCTGGGACATAGCCATATCCCAGGCCGTGTTCTTCTTTGCCATTTTAAGCCCATTAGCACACGGCTCGGGACATGGGCGTGTCCCTAGCCATGTGCACCATTCTGAGTTCTAAAAACTTGCATTTTTCTTATTGTAACTCTTACAACAAAGCCCACAACTCTTGCAACCAATACAAGACTCAATTATAATCTTTGTAATTGACATTATAGCATGTGTAAAGTGCAAAAAGTGGCTCTATTACCACTTGTTGGAATCATGCTATGCAACAGAGTGCGGCGGAAGCGTGTGCCCAACATGGGTCAAATTATAAAAATTCATTGCATAACTCTTCATCACATGAAGAATTCCAATCCCAAGGAACTAATTTGCAATTTATACATAACCATTAAAAACACAAACATACACAAGCATGTATACCACAACCATATAGAAGTTCAAGTTTGAAGAAACTTACAAACACTCCAAGTGTTTAATGTAGACCACAAGTGAATCTACTAGTTTGGTATGGAAGATTCAACTCTTGAATCACATGCTCTAGCCACCCAAGTGTATGGCCTCTAGCTTGAATCACCAAGCTCTTACCAAATCACCTTCTTGCTTAGATTTAATTAGAAGCAAGTCCCTCTCTTGTGACCCTCACAAAAGTTTGCTCTAATTTAATCTACCTAGCAAGAACACTTAAGGGTTTGTGTGTGTTTGATTTCTTTGGTATGGAGTTCATGTTTTTGTCCAACAAAAACTATCCACCTTTGTTGTTCAACCATTGAACAAAGCTTAGAGATAAACATCCAAAACCCACACCAAAAACAAAAACACTTAGGACAAAATAAAGTGTAGAGATTGCCACATCATCATGACATCATACATGACATCACCATGACATCATGCATGACATCATTGGTCCCACCGCATGACATCACCATGACATCATTAGGTCCCACCACATGACATCATCATGACATTATCGATGACATCATCATGACACTTGTCACTTAGTATACATATACACTTAACAAGTGTCCTTACAAGTGTCCAAAGATAAAGTAAACAACACATCTAATGTATAAGTCTACAATACATCTTTTATACTTGTAAAATACATACAACCAAATCTCTACATCAATTAAATGGACTTGGGCTTGCCATTGGGCCAACACTTAGTCCAAAACCCAATCCATTAAATTAATGGACTTATATTAGGTTGTTAGGGAATCTTAACACTTAGGATTAATCTTTGGCCCAAAACTCTTTTAAGCCTAGGCCCATACACCTTGGGCCATTAATCTAAGTCCAAGTATTTAACAAACACACTTATTATTAATTCATTACCTTAATTAATATCCAATATTAATTAAGTACAAATGAATAATAAAACCCTTGGTGGAATCAAATTTCATGATATGCTAGAATCACTACTCAAAGCAAAAATCCAATTCCCTTAATCTCAATTACTTGATTAAACACTATAATCAATAATTAGATTAAGATAGATGATAAGGTGAGAACCTTATAGGTGTGACTTACTAGGTCCAAGTCTAATTGGCAATGAGAATATAATATCAACACTGATATTACTTGAAACACTTTTAATCTAAATGTGAAAATCCCAATGATACACATTTAGTTCTCATAAGTTGTGAGTGACCCCTAGCATCGATATCACAGCTATCCAATTAGAAATGAATGCATGTATTGATTCACATAAACCTTCTGGTCATAATTACCGTGCACTAAAATCCCTTCATTGAAGATCCCGACAAAGCCTAGAGTTAAGGTACAATTAAACTCTAACAGCTTTATCAAGTTACCTCATCTCAAGTTCTATTCTTAATAAAACATAACAAATACTAGAACCACTTTCTAGTACTGAAACTCTTTCAGCATATACCCCTACATGGCTAGCACATGTATGTAAGCGGTAACAAACTCGAACCACTTAAATGTGGATGACCATGATGCCTCAGGTCAAAGGACTATATGCACCATTATGACCTAGATTATGATCGTTGACTATAAGAGTATATCCTTACGATCACAAATCTAATGTCACGTTCGATCCACTCATCCAATGAGTATTCACATGTCTATTCTGATATCCCATATCAAGTAGCATGAGACTCACTAGCTCCCACTATTAGTATCATATACTAATCAAGGAAAATAGATAGAGGTGATAGTCAAATTAATATCAACCAAATATTAATTTATCGACTACGAACAATTTTATAGCATATGTACTGAATAAATTTGTCCTCATATTATCAACTCTTGATAATAAGTTTATTCAACATAATGCTAATGGAGTAATGCTTCAAATAAATAAACACCGTATTTAAATGAACATTATAATGCCATTTGGGATTTACCAATGTCAAAATATATGATTGCCTCCAGGGCATATCACCTATACTAACAGGTATATGTTGATTCGCTATTACAAGCCACGTGTAATGACAGGGGTTGGAAAATTATATTTTAGGTGAGTTCAGGTGTTGAAATGGCAAAACTATAAGTAGAGATGTCAAACGGACAAAAAATGACAAGTACAGTTATTTAAGGAAATTACATTTTATAAATGGATGGGTTAAAAGAACTAGTGGTGGCAAAATGGATGGGTTGGATGGATATGGATTGGTTATAAATGGGTTAGACCCTTAATTACCCATTTATCCATTTATAACCCATTTATTATTTATATAGGTACCCATACCCATACAACCCATGTAAATTTTACCCACCCAGATCTGGTTAGTAAAGGAAATCTGAAGACCACCCTCATCGTTGGATGTCAAAAGGGTTAAAAGAACACAGTTTTCTTTTTCTGATTTCTTTGATTATTTTGGACCAAGATAATTGTTCTTATCCCTTTTGGGAGTGATGCCTTCAAGTCCATTTTTTCTTGAATTTCCTCAAATTCATCGTTAAACAGAGAGAAATCAAGTATAAAGATAAAGTAATAGGGTTACATTGATAATTGTGTAATTAAATATTAGATAAAAATAATAATAAGATATGGAGACTCATCCAAGATTCCTTCATTTTAAAATTGAGAAAAACAACAATGAAGACTAGTAACAAATAAAAAGAGATCTAAAAATTGAGTACTACTACTACTTTGTCTTAAGCCAAGTGACAATATAGCAGCATTTATATTCATATTTTTTGTAACAATAGATTACGTGGCAGCTATAGAACACCAATATTGACTTCTTTTTCTTTAATATAATTAAAATTCAATACCGACCATTGAGATGAGCTCATAAGAAGACCATTTAGTCTTTAATAGTTTTTAAATTATTTTTGTGGGATTTGGGAATAAAACTTTAACTTAAAATGTCTTCCTTCTAAAAATAAATGTTTTTACCATTTAAGCTAGGCCTATTGATTTTGTACATTGAGAGTTGGAAACTTTCGATTTACAAAAAGAGAGACATTATTATTGGCTTGGATGGATTTTATATTCCAGCAACTAGCTATCAAATTTATCTTCCTTACCATATCTAGTACTCATTTTCAAACATATAATTCAAGCGAAAAAAGAAACAAAATTTACTAATTAAACCCTAACTCTGCAATGAACAGCTTCTATGGTGTGGTTCGCTTCTGCTACACATTTTGGCAGTAACTTTTTTGAACATCCTAACAAGTGTCATATATGGGTGGCTCCTCCCAACACAATCGCATGAGGTAATGAATTTTAATGTGGGTGGCCAAGCAACCAATATTTCTTTGATTGCAATTAATTGCAGCCAAGCCACAAAAAGCATAAGTGCTTCTTCTATAAAGTGGGGGTTGAACCTGTTGGGTTACGGGCAGAATATCCCAATTGAATTGGAACATAAACGTAGCGGAAATTAAAATTTTATAACCCTTAACCCATCAAGGATCACATGCGTTTCATAAAAATTAAAGGAAAGGTAAACGAAACTTACCTCTTGTAGATCTATTCGTCAAATCTTCAGATACTACGTATTGGTTTATTTGAATCTTCAAAGGTGCTGCCTTTCTGAAAAACGATCACCCTCTACAAGTATCCACACACGAACAAACAAAACGAACGATCTTGTTGAATGCTAGTTCAAATTCGTTTTTCTCAAAAATGAATATAGGGTTTTTCTTTTCTCTCTCAATATTTCTGTGTTTTTTCAATGTAAAGACGACCAAAATATATATATAACGCACACACATGTAACCCTTACATATAACATATATATATATATATATATATATACTAGTATGCTAGGGTTTTAGTCAAAAATGAATTTTAATTATTATATATTTAAAACTCTTTTAAATAATAACAATTTAAATTCAAATCTTTATCAGATAAGGAATTTATATTTTTAACTAAATCCTTATTAAAAAATCCTTTACAGATTATTTCCTTATCCAATAAGAAAATATAGCAAATTAATTATTTGCTATCATTTAAATCACGAATTTAAACATTCTCAAAATTAAATTCGAATTTAAATAATAACTAATTATTTTTTTAAATTACGAATTTAAATTTTCTCAAAATTAAATTCGAATTTAAATAACAACTAATTGTTATTTGTAATTTAAAATAATCTCATCATTTTAAATTACTACAGAGAGTGAAAAACCATAATTGTTATTACTTGTTCTTAATGTGCGACCCTATAGGTTCAATTAACATTGGCAGTAGGCCTAAATCACATTTTGATCCGACAAGTCATAAGTGGCCTCTAGCAA
>CATIWO010214937.1:0-11094 GCA_949673435.1 Macaranga tanarius
GTTAATTTGTATTAATAGAAAATTAGAACTATATTATTTAATATTGAAATTTAGTACTATGGTGATTAATAAAATTAATAGAATTATTCATATAATACCAAAAATTAATAATTTTTTTTAATAATGTTTACAAATTAGCGACGGATGTTGAATCCGTCGCTAAAATTAGCGACAGATGTTGAATCCGTCGCTAAAATCCGTCGGTAATCAATATCCGTCGCTAATCCGTCGGGAATTAGCGACGGAAAACTGGCCGTCGCTAATTTCCGTCGGTAAATTGTTGCATTCTAGTAGTGTCATATACTTGCAACTAAAGGATCACACAACTCTTGTTGATGGGTGAGAACTGTATTCATAATTCACTTTGTGCATAAGAAATCAACTTGATGGAAAACACAGTGAAGCACATAGTAGATTTCCTTGCACTATCCTCTTTACTACAACTTTTTCTACTCGTTACTAAAAATTTTATTGTTTCCAATGGACTAGATAGATGCAGCTAATGTGAAATTCCACTCTTCCAAAGTGATTGGGGTTTTCCGAAATTCATATCTCTCAGCAATCTAAATGTTGCATCAAAACAATTCATACTGAAAGATACTTCAAGTAGTAGTAATTCTGAAGATGGTGATGTTCAAGAAGTTCTAGATACATTTTATTATCAAGTTACATATTATATTTCTGCAGTTTGATCTTTAATGCTAAAAGCTCCTCTCAAATTGTCCTTATGTTTATAATCTAATTACAATTTGCAATGAATCTTTTCAACATGTGTGGTTTATCAAAGCTGTATACTTATATTAGAAAAATCCGATGTGAAGTTACAAGTTTTGCTATAAAAACATGATAAGCCATCGCGGGGTAATTAGTAGTTGAAGAACAAACAATCAAAAGAGGAATGATATATCTTTAAATTTATTTGGCAAATGAAATCCTTATTTATAGTTACTGCAAAACTGAGTAAGTTTCTCATCTTTTGCACCAGAAATCACAAGTTACACATTTTTAGCTCTATCACTAAAAGAACGAATATTAATATCTGTTAAGAGTCTCTAGGATTGCAAATAAACAAACTCATAACAAGAATAGCTACACAATATGAACATTTTGCTGCCTTTCCTTATAATTAAGATCTCTAACCCAACTAAAACTCATGCTCTTACCTTCAATTTGAACACAACGAGTAGTACATTACACATAAATAATACAAGCCATGTGAGACTGATGTTCTGGTCGTACAACAGGTTTACAGGATGAACAAGAGAGATCAAGATTAACACCTACAATATACCTAGCCTCTTTTATCTCCCAGCCACTTGTTCTTTTCCTTTGGTCTAGTAGGACCTTCTTCCCCATACAGCTCCACTGGAAACTTGTAAAATATGTTCTCGACAGAATTTCTGAGCATCATTGGCAAATGATTAAATATCTTATCAATCTCATTTATCGAATTGTAAACAATTGTTACCCCCATTCTCTCATGCATTGCGACCAACCAGGTTCAATAACTATTAGATATTCAGCTGTAATAATTTCATAATAGGTGCTTGAATCTACAAATAACTGCATCGTTCAAGTTGGTTAATTGTAAGAGAAATCAAGTTAGTTAAAGACTGGCACCAAAAGGTTAACAAGTAAAAATGTATTAACTTTTTTAAAAAGCAGTAGGTTATACGTACCCATGAGACCAGCTGGATATATTTTATCAGTCCTAACCTTTCCACCACCAAGGACATGTCTTTGTATCAGAATAGCAAAAACTTCACAATATGTGAGAGCATATTTCAGTTTTTTTGTATAAAATAAAGATCAGAGGCAAGCATTCTCTAGACTTGTGAGGTTCAGATGACGATTTGGGTACATAATGGCACAAAAATTAAAGAAACAAAGCAGATATCAGGAGATACAACAACAAAAAATAGATTCATGTAAAAGCACATGTTAAGTGTTAACATACAAATGCACCTCCAAGTTTGTCGAGCATCCAATGCTTTGGGGCATTGAGCCTCTTCATATGCTTCTTCAACCATCGAGCATGTAATAAAGAGAAAAAAAAAATTCATTGAACCAAACAAAATGGCATAATAGATGTAAGAGGGAACTAATAGCATCTAAATTTATGTATATTTCCAAATCCGGCAAATATCAACCAACAGATACGAACACAACTCACTTTTACAGGACCTAGAAGATGGCTAAACTCCCACATTATTTTACAAGTATCAGAAACCAATACTAAGACTAGGAACGTATTAGGAGCCCTAAATTTTTACATGATCAGGGTAGTAAATTATTATGTAAAAGCCATTCAGCACCAAAAGAACATTCTCAAAAGAACATTCTCAGACAAATGTTCTTTTTCATCTTTATGATTTGAGAGTCAAAAATAGATTCCTATTAACAAATCTTTCAACCTAATCAACAAAACTATTCATAACCCAGAAAGATAATTCATGTAAAGCTAACATCTTGAAACAAATTGCAACCTAAATTTATTAATTTGAGCAGAGAAAAAGAAACATTTACCATTATCAACAGAATCATTCATTACCCAGAAAAATACATTAAGCAAAGCGAACATTTAAAATAACTTGTTGTCTGCATTTATTGATTTGAGTAGAGAAAAATAATTAGTTACCATCATGTTAGGTCACCACTCTCTTCTTCTCCTTCAAAGAGCGGAGCAGTCAACTCAAGCTTCTTCCATCGACAAGAGAGCAGACTCAGGAACTGTTAGTTATAGCAGGAGAGAAAGTTAAAAAGGCCAAAATATTTTTTTTTAAAGTTTGAAAATAACCTAATAGGTTATTGTTATCTACGGTTAGATTCACGTATTTTTTTCCCTTTGTATAGATACAATAGTTATACTGAAGAGCCTACAATTAAAAGAGGAAAAATAAATTAAACAATTGTACGAGTAACTAGTTTTATAGATGCTACAATTAAATAAAGGCTCTTACTATAGTGCAAATGTTTGCACTGGTATACATGAAATTACAACCATTAGATTAGTTTTTATTTAATTACAACTATTGATTATTTTGGTGTATCAATACCTGTAAAATATATTAATGGTTCCAATTAAATGATAATTAATCTAATAGCTAATAGTTTCATTTGTACCGGTGTAAACATTTGCACAGTAAAATAAAAATTTATTTAATAGCTTTTAGTTTCATTTGTACACATACAAACATGTGCACTGTAAAAAGACTCATATATTTAATGGTTAATAATAATAATAATGGCTCTTGCTACGGTATAAACATTTGTACCTATACAAATAGAATTAAAACCATTAGATTAATTTTTATTTAATTACAACCATTAATTATCTTAGTGTATTAATACCTGTAAAATATATATTAATCTAACGGTTTTAATTACAATTATATAGATACAACTATTTGTACTGTAGAATGACTCGTTAACAATAGTTAGTTACTTTTTGAGAAAAGGTCCAATTTAGCCCCTATTATATGGTGTGAGACTCAGTAAAGCCCCGGATTTATTTTTTGGCTCAAAAATGCACCAAACATTATTCAATCCGATCATTTAGCCCCTTCTAAAAGGTTTGACATCTAAAATAAATTATAAACTAGTCCTTAAAATTATTTTTCAATCAAAATATTTCAATTTTTAAATTTCAATAGATAAAATTATTCTTAATTTTTTTTATTAATAGTATAATTTTAAGAAAATTATTTTATTCAATTATCAACCTCTCTAAACTAGCCCCTTCTAAATAAGATAGAGAAGATGAACAAAAAGGAGTGTTTGTTCTCCAAATCTTTAATTTTTTTATATGTTAAAAAATAAAAAATATAAATATAAATTTCTTTATTTTAACGAACTAATACTTATAAATTTCAGTATTAGGTATTCTATTAAAAGTATATCATTAGCAAATAAGAACAAAGAGTCCAAATGTTTTATTTTAAAATTTAATAATTTTATATGACACATATAATATAATTTTAAAAAATTGGTAATTCAGTAGAATATTTTTTTCTAAAAATTATACTATTAATAAAATAATGACTTTTGCTACAGTGCAAATGTTTGCACCGGTACAAATGAAATTACAACCGTTAGATTAGTTTTTGTTTAATTACAGCCATTGATTATCTTGGTGTATCAATACCTATAAAATATATCAATGGTTACAATTAAATGACAATTAATCTAATGGCTAATAGTTTCATTTGTACCGGTGCAAACATTTGCATAGTAGAATGACTCATAAATAATAAGGGCAATTTTATCTATTAAAATTGAAAATTTGAAATATTTTGACGGAAAAATAATTTTAGGAACTAATTTATAATTTTTTGAGGAAGAAGGTGTAAATTGGACCCTGAACTTAGATCCAAAGTTTGCATTGGGCCCTAGTTTTTTTTTTTTTTGTCTCATTTGGACCTTAATCTGTTAAAGTTCAATCATATTGGACCTTTCTTTAAAAAATTGTTACAATTAAGTCCTAAAAATCAAATAAAAATTTAACTTTAACTCTGATAAATAAAAATTAGTTTCAATAACAATAAGAATTGGTGAAATTACTTTCAAAATATATATTTATGATATTTTTAAATTTTTAAAATTTTTAAATTTATAGAAATTTATTTTTTAATCTTTAAAAATTCAAAGAAAAGTTAAAAATATTTTTTATAGAGCTAAAAATTTTACAATAAAGTTATATACATTCAAAAAAAAAGAGAATTAGAACTTTTTTACACTTATTAATTTTTAAAAAAAAATTAAATCTATAGAAAATTTTAATAATTTTAGAAATTTTAAAATTTTTTAAAAAATTAATAAGTGTATAGAAAATTTTTAATTATTTCTTTTCAGATATATATAACTTGATTGTAAAATTTGTAAATTTTTTTGAAAATCTTTAGATCTATAAAAAATATTTTTTAACTTTTCTTTGAATTTTTAAAAATAAGAAATATATTTCTATAAACTTAAAATTCTTAAAAGAATTTAAAAATCATAAATATATATTTTGAAAGTAATTTCATCAATTCCTATTGTTATTGGAACTAATTTTAATTAATTAGTGTTAAAGTTAAATTTTTATTTGATTTTCAGGACTTAATTACAATAATTTTTTTTTAAAAAAAAAGTCCAATATGATTGAACGTTACTAGATTAAAGTCTAAATAGAACCAAAAAAAATATAAAGGTTAAATGTAAACTTTGGAGTGAAGTTGATGATCCAATTTGCACCTTATCCCTTTTTTTAGATGTCAAACATTTTAAAAGAGACTAAATGACCAAATTGAATAATATAAGGTGTATTTTTTAACCAAAAAATATATCAAGAACTTAACTGAATCTCACATCATAAATGAAAAGTTAAATTAGACTTTTTCAAAGTCTTACTTTTTTAATATATTCTTTTCTTATTTTTTTACGTGCTTGTCCACATTTTTTTTTTCGTGTTAGTGCACGCTTTGAGCACGCACTTAGCATGGGGTGTTCATCGGTCGATTTTTGAGCATTTTTCTGACCGAACCGAATTTAAAAAAATCAGAACCGAACCGAACCAAATTAGGTCCAAAACCGAACCAAACCAAAATTTTTAGGTAAAAAACTAAACCGGCCGAACCGAATCAAAAATTTTAAAAATATTGATTATTTTTATATTTTTATATTAAATTTGTATATATTTTTAACAAAATATTTAGAAAAATTAAAATAAAAATAAAAAAATTGATTATTTCGGTTATCTCGGTTAATAGACATTTTTTTTACATAAAATCAAACCGAACCAAATTTTGATTCGGTTCAAAAAATTCAAAAATTTTAAAAATACAAATCGAACCGAACCGAATAAGGTCGGTTCGGCCATTTCGGAGGGCATGAACACCCTTACACTTAGCTGCTATGAATTAGAGATGATACAAGCAAAAATAAAAATTCATGCGTGCGACGGATAAAAACAAAGTCTGGCCATAATCCAACCCAAACATTTTAGACTGGGTCAATTTCATTTAATGGATACTAGGCTGGTTGCTTTTTTTTTTTTTTTTTTGTGAAAAAAAAAAAAAGAGACTGTTTGCTACAAGAATCCAGCTCGAGTTTTAGCCCAAGCAGGAGCACTCGCATTTCCAGCGCAGTGGGATGGTTTTTGCAAGCATCAAGGAAGCATTTCACTATCACACTGACAATAGGAGCAAATACAGGGCCGAAATTAGTAATTTACAGCGTCAAGATTCAAGAAACATCAACAAGAGAACAGGTTCCATCGCATTAAAAACCTAACTGCTGTAAACAAGGCATGTAGGAAACTTATCGTAATATTACTCTGGTATAAACAAATCTTATACTTGTAACTGGAAATCTGAATTGATGTGCAAGAAATTGCAAGATTCACCTAAGTTGAAGTGAAGAATTTGTGAAGAAAATGTGTAGATAGCTCCACCTGGAGTGAGATAATGTATCAATGATGCCTACCAGCTTCATGTGACCCCTCTGCAGATAACTGTATTCCAAAATCATGCAGGCAATGGCTCCTCCAAAACTGCATTTTGAGAATTCACACTAACGAGTTAAGCATTTTAAAATTAACATGCAAAAGAGAGGCACAGAGAGATGTACCTTTTTTATTTGTGGAAACTTCAGTTGATGCAATTTCAGCATCTCCATCCGCATGACGGGCAACTAGAGTTTTGGCTGGTACATCAGGAAGTTCCAACTTTTCCTCATGCTCCTTAGATGGCACTGGAGTAGGAACTTCTGGCATGTCTTCAACAATGAGCTGAAAAAATTTTAACATTAAGTTTATGTTCAGATAAGAAATAGGTAAGAAGCATATTCCTGTACGATAACCAAGTTGAGATTTCGCATGATATGACCAACAAAGAACATAAAGTATTCCATAAAAAGCAAAAGAAAATAAAAAAAAATAGGAAAAATGCTGATACAATTACAAGAACAAAAAAAAATTCCCAATCTATTGCAGAATCAAATTTCATCTAGTCCTCTTGTACCATCTGAACTAAAATCTCCCTCTTGATCTCACCAATAGTTCATTGCTGTAAATGTAAAATACAATGTAAAAAAGCAACCCAATGCCTTGCAGCTTCTAAGAGTAATAAGATCATGGTTTAGGTACCTAACATAAGGTTTACAAACTTTCAAAGTCAACTAAAGAATTTAAGCATTAGTTCAAAAAAATTTCACCTGACTTTTCCTGCATAAAACTTCAGACGCTCAAATTTCTCGAACTCCTAATCAATTTCTCTGTTTTTCCTATCCACATCTATGACACCACTTTAATTTTTTTGCTCACAACCAATATCCAAGAACCCAAAAGGAAACAACAACGATTATCCCACATCAAATTTTAAAAAAATAAAATAAAAGAAACAGAACTTCCTGCAAAAGCAATTTGACAGTTTTCCACAACCACATCTATCAAAAAAATTTATTTAAAATACAACTAATACTATCCAGATACAGTGAAAATCCTACAATGCCGCCAGAACAACACAGGAGAGATACTGTTGGGAAGAAATAATAAATAACAACAGATGTCAGAAGGAGAAGAAAGGGGAATGAGCCAGGGAGAACAGGTTTGAGAAATCCATAGAGAGAAGCTGAAGCACGGGACACATCAGGCAAGACTTGGAAGTTCAAAAATAATAAATTTTTTAAGTAGTATGAGATGCAGAATTCTGGAATTTGAGGGTTTGTATGTGGCTTGTGTGATGCATGATATATCTAATCTATACACATCATTTCCCTAAAAATGTAGCCCTAAACTAAGTTGAATGGAGGGAGGAAAGGGACCCATATAACCAATCCCAGCTACATACAAACTGAGTGTGAACTCAGTTTGAGTTGAGGAACACAGTTGGTTCAAATAAAATTGCAAGATTACACACATTTGAACTGTTGAATTCAGTTAAATGCCTTTAATTTTGCATTGATTTTTCAAATTTATTTGTGCATACTTAGACCTAATTTGTGAGCAAAGATTTTCTTTTTCCAATTCTTAAGTTTTTTTTAACTTCTCTGAAAATTTATTTTGGAAGAAGCTTAGCTTTTCTGGAAGGCTGCTTTTGAAAAAACTATTTCTGATTTAAAAAAAATGAAAATAGAAAAGCTGCGCCAAACACCCTTAGAGAGAGAGGAAAGGTTATTAAAATGTTTTAGAGCACTGGGCTTAGCAAGAAAAGCAAAGCACAGCCTGCCTTCATTAAAAACTAATGATAATATTAAATGTATCACCACCTTAATATGCAAATCATGCTCAACTGAGTACAATATCAGCAATATAAGTATTTATCTTGCCAAATCTCCGAATTACAGGCAAATAGGCAGATTTATCCTTCTCCAACATCTAAAATATGCATTTGTCTATGGGCATCCATTATATGTGCACAAGTGGTGATTGTGCACTCAAGTTGAAGAATCTGAATGAGAGGACTGAATTATAATTATGAAAATTAAGGGAAAAGCCGTAAATATTTTCATTTTGGAAATGTAAAGATAAACTAGCAATCTAGCATACATTATTGCAAACAAAAATAAAACAATTCACAATAATAATTGAACTGATTGTGGATATTTCATTTTATTTTTTGGCTGTGACATCTGCAAGGAATAAAGTGAAGAATACAGCCTACAATAACAGAACTGACTGTGGATCTTCATGCTATATATATATTGGCTGTGACATCTGCAAAGAATAAAGTGAAAAATGCAGTCTACATATAGAGCAAATTGCAAAGTGGCCAATTACTTCAAAAGATAGTAGAATTTGTAACCTCAGTGTACACTGCTCAGTAATTATCTTCTACCCCACAACTTGTAATGTGCACAATAAGATAAAAATTGGAATTATGTACTGGCTTTGGATCATATTTGGATTTCCATTATATGGGTAAGATGACTGATCATTTTGGTATCACTAGGAAACAATGAGTTTAGGAGGTAGGGATTAGAAGTCCAATCACCAGTAGATGAAAAATTACCCAAACTGTCTACTAATATATAATTGTAATATTACCGGAACAAATTTTCCAGCAAATGAGCTTCTTTTGGATGGCATGATGTAATTGAAATACCAGTTGTCATGCCAATGGGATCCAAGTGCAACGCCCAATAAGTTCTAGTATCCAATCAAACTAAAAGAAGGTAAAATGATGCATACAAGATGAGAAGCAAAGAAAAAGCACTGTAGAGACCCTGACTATCCTTTTTTTTTTCTCGTCCAATGGTGATTCACAATCATATTCTTTTGCACACACTTTAAGTCTTTAAGGATTCATGTTGTTTCTAGCTTCATATTACTCAACCACTAGCACACTGGAGCTGTTTTATGTCAGCTAACTCCTATCAAAAACCATGCTTGAGATAAGCATGATAGTGCTTTCATTGTATCTTATTCTGGCATTCCCAAATAATAGAGGTAAGCAGACAGAGATGACAAGCATAAGAAGAATGACAACCCCAGACATAAGGCCATCAAATTGAGTTGACAAAGAAATCAATTTGGTGTCCAACATTTATTATAAACCACTGAGGTCAAACTAGGGGTGTTCATCGGTCGGTTCGGTCGGTTTTTGGGCATTTTTCTGACCGAGCCGAAATAACCGAATTTGAAAAAATCAGAACCGAACCGAATTAGGTCCAAAACCGAACCGAACCAAAAATTTTAAAAATATTGATTATTTTTATATTAATTTTGTATATATTTTTAACAAAATATTTAGAAAAATTAAAATAAAAAATAAAAAATCGGTTATTTCGGTTATCTCGGTTAATTGAAATTTTTTTTACATAAAACCGAACCAATCTAAATTTCGGTTCGATTCAATTCTAAAAATTTGAAAATCCTAAAAATGCAAACCGAACCAAATAGTGTCGGTTCAGTTTTCAGTTCGGCTATTTCGAAGGACGTGAACACTCCTAGCCACAGCTGATCGGTTCGGTTTGGTTCGGTCCCGTCCGCTTGGATAAATAGATAGGGAAAAAGTAAGGGAAACAAAAAAGTACTTTGTTATTAGACGTATTTTCATTTAAAGACTTGTGGTTTTTTTTGTAATATTTAGATACATGTGGTTTCATTTTCTAACATTTTAATACCCTATTAACGAGTTAAATATTTTAGTGATCACCTAACTTTACACTAATTGCTTTTTGGGTACTAAACTTTAATTAGTTTCTTTTCGGTAACTAAACTTTAATTTAAGTATTATTAACCGGTCACCTGGTAATGTATTGCTGATGTGGCAGCCGGATTTGGAATATTTCAAGAATATTCATCACATCAACATACAAGTCATCTGCCAACTCAGATTGGTGACTGAAACGAAATCAATTAAAGTTTAATATCAAAAATGAAATAAGTGTGAAGTTTGATGACTACCAATACATTTAACTAATTAATTAATCTTGTCAAAAAAAAAATTTTGACCTATATTAAAAAATCCATATCCAATAACCCAAAATAATATAAATATTATTTTACAAAATTTTATGAATAAATATGTAACATCCGTGTCCTGGAACAGGATTACTGTTCATTAATATGAATTAAGCATATTATTATTGTTATTAATTCAATTTGAGGATTTAAGAATTGTTTGCCACTATTATGAATAGTGATTTGGAGTTTGATTCTTCAGTAATTAAGTCAATAATTGATATCGAATAAACTTGTGGCATGGAATTGAAATTGAAATTGATAAGACATTTTATCGTATTGAGATAAGTACTTATGAGAACATGTTATAAGACATCAAAGTTTGATGATGTTAGAGGAAGTTATAAGGATGAAATTGAAAGAAAGAAAAGAAGAGGGATTAAAAGGAAAGAAATGATTAGATAAGGATAAGAATAAGATAAGAAGAAGAAAGGAAGAAAGAAAAGCTTCTGCAGAAACAAAAGAAGAGAAAAGAACGGGAAAGAAAGAAAGAGAAGAGAAGAGAAAGAGAAAGAAGAAGAAAAAGGAAAAAGAAGGAAAGCTTTGGTCTGGAGTTTCAGAAGCAACATCAACAAGAACAAGAGGGATTCAGCAGGAGAAAACAGTGAGTGGAAGCTTTGTTTTGATATTGATTTTCGGTTTGGTTTTGAGTT
>CATIWO010214960.1:0-10950 GCA_949673435.1 Macaranga tanarius
GTGTGCCGTAACAATGATGCCCATCAAATAGAAAAAGGTTGATTAGCTTAGCTACCTTTTATATGATTTTTATCGTTTTACCTAGAATTCAAGCTTGAAATATCAGTGGTTTTCACATTATGAATAATTTTTTGACAAATATATTGTTAACTAATTTTTATGAAAATTATGACCGTTAATTATATATATGTATACGCATGCATTTGTGAACACTAAAAATTATAAATTTTATTTTTACAGTTATCCCAAAATTTTTTTTTAAATTTGCCTCGGTTTAAATCTGGAACCTCAGCCCTGTAGATGTATATGCAAAAACTAGTTAAATTAGGCCGCATCAGCTTATGAATGATGGTTTAATGCTAACATCCAAAAGAATTTGTCATATATCAAGTAGCAAAAAGTGATCCAGGTTTGCTTGAAAAGCATCTATCCAATATATATATATATATATATATATACAACAAGCAATGAAATTGGTAATCGAAGAGTTGTTGATAGGCAGCTTACCACCATCTTTTCTCTTGTCTTTTGGCCTCCATCTGTCATTCTTGTTAACGGTACAGCATGGCCTTGTGGGCGGTGCTTCTTGTTATAGAAAAAAAAATTCACTTAAAATAAAGTTATTCTTTAATAAGAGGTCCAACTTAAATTTCTTGTTGTAATTTGATTAGTGTATATTCTAATATGTTTTAGTAGTTAATTTGTATTAATTTTGGGTTTAAATATGTTAATTTGTATTTTAGATAGGTTAATTATGCATGTTTTACTTTTGTAGGTGTCTATGACTCATTTTGAGTCATTGATCAAGGTTTAATATGCATAAATTAAGGATTCAGAAGGGTTGAAATTGAATTTTGAAGAAATTGTGGACACAGGCCAGGACACGGTCATGTGCCTGCCCGTGTAGTAATCTGGACTAAAAGAGGCCTCTAAACACGGCTTGATACACGGTCCATACATGGCCATGTGTTGGACTGTGTAGTCTACTGGAGGAAATTGATACCTTGAAACGGGTCAAGACACGCCCATGTAGTAGGCCGTGTACCTCATTGCCACATTTGCCTACTATATTCACAGCTCGAGATATGACCGTGTATGTGTCCGAATTTTGAGTCTAGTTGAGACACGCCTCGTGCAACATTTGGACATGGTTGTGTACGTGCAAGAGTCAAGATAAAATTAACTTCTTTGGACGCTTATCGAAGGGGAAATGGAGGAAAACTATAAAAAAGTAAAGAGAACTCATATTAAAGGACTTTTGACAGGAAAATGAGAACCTATTAGGGTATTATCGAGGATTAAGATTGGAGATCGAAGATTCGAGAGTTCAAAAGATTGAATTTCTTTTCTTCTTCTCAATTTCTTATAATTTGTGATGGATTTCGTTTACTTGTTTTTAGAGTTTAATTTAAGTATGCTAGGATAGGCTTTTATTCATTAGGAATTAAGGATCCGAATATGAGTTAGTTTAATTTTTCTTTCGAATAAATTCTTTATTCATACAAATTATGTTTATTGAGTTTAATGCATGTTTGTGCCTAATCAACATTAACATAATTCTAATTGAGATTATGCATTAAGAGACGATAATTTTGATGGAACTATAAACATAAGTTGATTTGATTCATTGTTAGAGCTTCCATAAGAGTTGAGATTAAACATTGTAATTTTATTAATTAGGATTTGTGATTGTAATGAGAATTGGATTACTTAATCTTAATTAAGGGTTATAAAGTAGGTTAATTAGCTTTGAGAAAAAGTTGTAACACCCGTATTTTAGATACATCATTTATGAATTATATCCCATAACATATATAGTCCAGATATGGATTACGTGTAAGTTTGGGTGCATGCATGACTGGTAAAGAGGGACCTATTTGTAAGAAAAGTTAGGACTTAATTGTCACAATTGGAAGTTGTGGATTATTAGGTAATAATCCAAGTTCATTAAGGGGTGAAGGGTTATTATGGAGATAATTATTGATAAATATCTAGATTATTATTATTATTAGAATTATTTTATTTGGTGATAATTAAGCATTTAATTAAGAGGGACACTTTAGGCTATACTTGGTGAGTTGTGATTGATGGAGATATTGTGGGTATATATGTGTTATTTGTTGGGTGGAGAGTGTAGAGAATTTGGACAGGAAGAGAAGAAGAGGGATTTTGAGAGGTTGTGAGAGAATTGATCTTGCTTTACTCATCGAGCAAGGGTTTTGGGAAGCTAAAGAAGATGCATTAGCCATTTGAGCATCATTTTAGTAAGCTATGCATTTATTTTTGGTTAATTAAAGTTAGGTCTTGATGTGTGAAATTCGGGTTCTATTTTCATGTTGCATCAGTCCTAGTGTTTTTGAAATAACTTGAGTTATAAAGCTCTACTTTGAGCAAAGTTAGATGTTCTAGAAACTTCAAAAAGTCTTCTACAACTTTTGAAAGTTTTCTATAACTTTTATGTTTTGATCCTGAGTTGTATTTGCTGTTAAAGTTGTCTAGTAGAACTCGATATTTTCTTGCTCAACATATTGGTCATGTTTTGGCCAATTTTAATAAAAAATTCATAAATTATTTTGTACAGGTTTGAATTGAGTAATTCTAATTGGAATTGTTAGCAGACTCATATAACTAGCTTCAATATTATTTTCATGGTCATTGGACTTGTGTGTGCATTATATAGTTGTATTGAACTTATAGTATTTAATTGCATCTAGTTGAATTTGGTACAAGTGTAATAGTTGTTTTGGAAGATTGATGAATGATTATATGCAGGGGTTGATAAAGAGAAAAAAAGGCACTCATGGTTAGAAGAAAGACCCTTTTTGAAGTTGGGAGCATTTGGAGGTAAGTAACTATTAATATATATTGTGTACAAATGCTTAGTTCTTATATATATTATTGTGTATTTCTTTAATAGAATTAAATTCATATATGGATTGGTGAATATGGTGCAAAATGAATTTTCACCACTTTGTGTATTGGAAATGTGATGAGGATGTTGGCAAATGGTGATATATGTGTGCTATGAAATGGATATTGTAATTATGTATATTGAATGCTATGAATGGAAGCATGGATAGAATAATGATGAAATATTATTATGATGATTTATTCATATACAAATGCATTAAATTGTATTGTGTTGTGAATCACACTAAAGTGTGATATATGAAGAATAAGGATGTATGATTATGAGATGGGCAAGCTGAGTCGAACGTATAGCTATCCATGATTGATGTGTGAGAAGTAAGACTGAGTCGGGCTGATAGTCTCACTAAATGGCCATATAAATGACATTGTGATTGTGAGATGGGTAAGCTGAGCCAGGCATATAGCTACCCATAAATGATATGTGTGAAGTGAGACTGAGCCGAGCGGATAGTCTCACTAAATAGCCATTTGATTGATATTAAAATTATGAGAAATATAGCCAATGAGGCTAAGTATGAGGTATTTATATGAGGATGAATCTGGCCGGATAATAAACAATAAGAATGATATATTAATGTGTGAATTCTTAAAATTAAGTGAATTTGGTTATGAATACCCAATATGTTGTTAAACGTGAGCATGTGGATACTAATTAGTATGGTGATACGTATGTACTTTAAATGTATGCTTGTGAATGAGATAATGTATGAATAGATGATGAAAGTTGTTTAAATTACGAATATAAGTGCTTATAATTTATGATTGATTAAGAGTCATGTATTGGTGAATGCGTTTGTGATGTGTGGCATGGTTATGAAGTGTTTTTAAGCTTAATTTGAGTTATATTCAAGTATGGAATGGATTGCAATGCATTAGGATGGACAAAAGATGGTTTTGGTGAAGCTTGGGCTGCTCACGACCGTGAGGAAGCAACCGTGAGCAACCCAGCCTTCTTGAAATAGTAAATGGCTGTTGCTTGGTTGCTCACGGTCTGGCTCACGAACTTGAGGAGGCTACTCATGGTCATGACCAAGCTCCTCACAATCGGTGAGGAGCCCGGGTAGTTTGATTCTTCCTTTTTCATTTGGACTTGCTTATGCACTTAAAGTAGTGCTATCCATATGGGAACTTTATGATAACTATGTATAGGCTTATTAGAAGATTAAACAACTATTTATTTACTTTGAGAATGTATTTTATATGTGGATTTTATATTAAATCAATTTACTTCTTATGAGTTTGCTATATGTGTACAAATGTATTAGTAGTTGCTTATTGAGTTGCAAGCTCACCCCCTTTGCGTTGAAATTTTTCAGGACTCGATTAGGCTAAGAGTGTGAAGCTTGCATTGGAGTCTTAGGTAAGCCAAAATGAGATTGGTGTAACCAACCTTCATCCTTATTGACATTTTATTTAAATGATGCTGTGTAGAAAATTGTCAAATGTTAATATGTGTGAAAGGAGAAATAATGTATGTATATATATGAGTACATGTGAGGAAAGTTTTTCTTATGCCATATGACTTGGTGGATTGTTGCCATATGTATAGCGGTGATATTGGGTGTCACATTTAGTGGTATCATAGGAGGGATTAGATTCCCTCGAGACATGAAACATCATGCATTCATGACATATCATGCATAAGACATAGATGACATCTAGTTGATGTGCGTTGCATATTTCAGGATGAAAGGACACAAAGCTCAACCCATCGGCCCAAATGAGTCACTAGAGTTAATTTATAGACAATACATATGTATGCTTTATATGAGCTTGAATAAAGTTCTATTTATAACCCCTCCATATGATGTATGTTCTTGTATATCAGTGAATTCATTAAAAGATTAGAATAATAAGTCAAGAGCAAGTGGATAGCATTATTAATATAGAACTATGAAAAGACAAGAGAGTAAGGTGCAAAGATTTTCATGGGTATTAGTGATTTCACCATAGAAGAGAAATGGTTATAGAGTATGGAAAGAAGTCTAGATTGAATTAATAAGTACAGATGAAAGGAGAATTAGTTATGCAGTGTCATTGTTTGAGCAATATGCCCTAGGCTAGTGGAAGATAATACTAGAAAGTGAAAATGTACCGATGATCATGATGTGAATAGATTTTTCCTTTAAAGCATTTACGGAGAGATATATTTCAGAAGCATACGTAGATAGAAGGAAGATTGAATTCTAAAAGTTAAGGCAAATTGATTTATCTGTGGCTAATTATTAGGTGCAATTTGAGAGATTATCGAAGTATGTTCCTGAAAAGATAACAACTAATGAGTTAAAATAAAGAATACTTGAGAAAGGATTGAATTTAGAGATCAGAGAGAGAGAGAGAGAAGGATAATTAAACCACCAATTTATAGAGATTTAGTAGAAACTGCATTACGCGATTAAGAAACTATAAAGGAAGAGAAAGCTTTAGAAGCTAAAAAGAAGGAAACTATTAGTGGACTCGCTATTTCAACTCAAAATAATAGTAGTCCATTCTTTAAAGTTTCTGATTCTTAACAAAGTGGTTTTAAAAGGGGTTAAGTAAGTTAGTTTAGTCTCTTAATGGAAAAATATATAACAGAGAATATAGAAGACTTAAAAGTCGAAAAGGCACTAATAAATTTATGAGTAGTGCACCAGCTTCAATATGTCATAGTTGTGATAGAATCCATCCGAGAAAATTGTTATGGTTTTAGACTTGATGTCTGCTACTAGTGTAGTAAGCGTGGGCATTTCTTTAGAGATTATTCATTGAAGAAAACTACTGAAAGATCTTAGCTAATTAAATAAAATGGTACAAGGAAGGAAATATTCCAAATCAGTAGTAGATCAAGTGGAAGCTAAAAGAGTAAGAAAAAAAAGAGAATTGGTATTGTAACATAAATTGGACTTGATGATCATTTATATGAGTATACATTACGTATATATATCATATTTGTATTATTAAGGACATGGTATATGTATTTCAATGCCTGCTGGAATGTTGTGATAAGTAAATTTGGTGATGAGATTTTATTTTAAGATAGTAGAATAATATAACTAATATGTAGATTGCAATAGTCATTGAATTGGAAAGAAGCACAGTATTATTTCAGGAATTGATTAAATATGAAACTATAGTATCATTGTAGATTGTTATATAAAGAAGGTAGGTATAGATATTTGGAGACAGAGAAAGATAGAGACAGTGATTAAAAGAGAGATTATGCATGCTTGTTGGTTTTCAGGTGTAATTATATAATTTGTAATTAAAGATGAGTAAGAAGTTATTTAGATGATATTGTGATTCAATGAAGTTAATTCAAGGGTAATAGGTGAACTTGTAACTGAATAATTTTCTAGTTTGTATCTAAAGAGAATTATTTAGATTATTCTTAGAAACAGATTTTAAATTTATATTACATCAAGGGTGGCTTTTAAAATTGATGACACCATACAGAATAATGTCAAGAGAGTTAAAGAGGTAAAAAAAAATAGTAAAGTAAGTCATTCACTATAGGGGTGTTATTTTAGCTTAACAAAGAAAGATGATGATGTGAGATTTTGTGTTGATGGTAGGTAAATGAAAACTGTGCATGTTTATTTGATTTCAACTATAATTGCTTTCCATATGGATTGAGATGGGCATGAAGCTTACCCGATACTGAAGAATTGATAAAGATTAGTTCAAGAATAATGTATGTACTTATAATCAAAGAATTTCCTAATGTGTTCTAGATAAAATATCAAAATTACTTTTGCACCGAAGAATAGATTTGAAATGAAATTATTATAAAGGCTGTATCCATATTGATTACTTTGTACACATCAATGGAATTTGAAGAATTTAAAAAGGTAGATTATTAGAGGGAATAATTCATCATGAGGGGAATCAATTCAGTCTATAAGAGAAAAGGATAGTAGTATGAGGTTAGGTAATAATTACAAGTAATAGAACAGTATCTTAATGAAGAATAATTATTCATAATTGAGAAATGAAAGGTTACTTAATTAATTGAGAGATGCAATAGTGTTTTTAAAGACAAATTTTGAACTAAGATATTGGCAATTTTTGAATAATAAAACATTTTAGTTTCAAATATGGTATGCAAAATTGGAAAGGGATGGTCTGAATTTGGGATTATGTCATTTGGATTGATTGGTACACTAGATGCGCCTAAGTCATTAATGAGCAAGACTCTTCAATAGTATTTGAATTAGATGAATTAGAGTGTAATAAACAACTAGCAAAACTCTCACTTGTTGAGGTGGAAAGTATTTTGGTAAGTAGTTATTAGATATAATGGATGAGATGTAAGGAAATGTTAATATTATTAATAGAATATTAATTTTATTTAGGAATTGATATATTAAGAATTGTATGTGAACAATAATACTTGTGTGATATACCAAGTGAGTATATTGTGGATTTGGTATTGCATATATATTATCAATAATAAAAATACATATGAATGATATAGACTCACAATAATAATAAAGGAAATACATGATTTCTATTTGTTCATTATCTTTGTATGATTGTGATGGAGTAGATGAGTTATTGTGATGAGTATTTTTGAGGAACTATGTTTCTTAAGTTGTGTTATGGAATGTGATAATATTATATGTCAATGATGTTGATGTATTTATTGTAAAGTATACAATTGAATGTAGCAACATGAATTGTGATGGTATTGGAATTATGGTTGTGAGTATGTATATATTATGAACTTCAATTTGGTTCATTGGATATAAAGGAGGTTATGTTTAGGAGTAAATATTAATATGTCGATTGACTATGTGACCATTGATAATATGACCTATGAATATGTCGATTGGCTTTGTGACCATCGACTATGTGAAATATTGAGAAGTCGATTGGGTAAGTATCCATCGACAAGATAAATGATACCAAACAACGAGATTGAGAGGTGGAAGTGTGAATTTTTACATTTATGTGAATTATTGTGAGATACTATCCATATTGTTGAGATGAATGCAAACATTAAATAAAGTATTGAGATTTGAGATTCATATGATGTGGACTCAATTATTTATTAATTATATTTATACTTTTATATTATGGAATTGATGATTGTGGGAGTTAGAGACGATGAAATGCAAATGCACATATTTGGATATATATAATCCTTTATATGTGAGTTGATTGTGAATAATAAATGTATCACAAAAGGTGACTATATGAATATTAAATGATGTGTTGATATAGATATATTTTGAGCTTGTGTTTGTGAATGAATTGATAACGTTAAGTATGTCTTTGAAGTGTCTCTAAGTTGCTTTGAGCCTCATTTGAGTGTGGGAAGTTGCATGGCTTTGAGAAGCTAAAAAGGAAATTTTAAGATTTTGAAGGAAAGGAAAATTTAGTCCGAGATACGTGGGACATTATGTAATTATAGTTTGGTGGATAACTGAGCCCAATTAAGATTATTTATAGAAGTATAGTAATTTTTATTGCAGGATTGGCCCTACTTTAGTAGGGAGATGTCTATATTTTAGGGGAAGTTCTGTCGAATTTTCAGATTCCTCATAAATTGTGATTTTGTCATTAGGTTCTTATGATAAAGCCTAGTGTACAATGAATGATTTATGATCTATGGGTTGTGTTATGAAATGTTGATGATGGTGTGGGTATGCTATAAGTGGATTACTAATTTAATACCATGTGAGATTAATATATGCATTATGAATATGAATGTCAATGATAAGCAGTTGAACAATAAAGAGATTCCAATAGTAAAGGTGAAATGAAGTCACCATTCACCTAAAGAAGCAACATGGCAAGTAGAAGAGCTGACGAAGTAGAAATATCGTATCTTTTTCCTGAAGATGGTAAGTTATTAAACTTCAGGGACAAAATTTTATTTAAGGAGGGAAGAATTGTAACACTCAGATTTTAGATACATTGTTTATGCATTATATCTCCATAACATATAGAGTCCAGGTATAGATTATGTGTAAGTTTGGGTGTATGCATGATTGGTAGAGAGGGACCTATTTATAAGAAAAGTTATGACTTAATTGTCACAATAGGAAGTTATGGATTATTAGGTAATAATCTAATTTCATTAAGGGGGTGAAGTGTTATTGTGGAAATAATTGTTGATAAATATCTAGATTATTTTTATTATTAGAATTATTTTATTTGGTGATAATTAAGCATTTAATTAAGAGGGACACCTTAGGCTATACTTGGTGAGTTGTGATTGGTGGAGATATTGTGGGTATATATATATGTTTAGTTGAGTGGAGAGTGTAGAGAATTTGGAGAGGAAGAGAAGAAAATGGATTTTGAGAGGTTGTGGGAGAATTGTGCTTGCTCTACTCATCTAGCAAGGGTTTTGGGAAGCTAAAAAAGATCCATTAGCCATTTGAGCATCATTTTGGTAAGCTATGTATTTATTTTTAGTTAATTGAAGTTAGGTCTTGATGTGTAAAATTTGGGTTCTATTTTCATATTGCATCTGTCCTAGTGTTTTTACAATAACTTGAGTTGTAGAGCTTTAATTTGAGCAAGGTTGGATGCTCTAAAAACTTCAAAGAGTGCTCTACAATTCGGTGTTTTGATCCTGAGCTGAATTTTCTATTAAAGTTATCTGGCAGGGCTCGATATTTGTTTTCTTAACCTGTTGGCCCTGTTTTGGCCAATTTTAATAAAAAATTCATAGATTATTTTATACAGGTCCAAATTGAGTAATTCTGATTAGAATTATTAGTAAACTTATATGACTAGCTTCAGTATTATTTTCATGGTCATTGGACTTGTGTGTGCATCATATGGCTATATTGAACTTATAGTATTTAAGTGCATCTAGTTGAATTTGGTGCAAGTGTAATAGTTATTTTGGGAGATTGATGAATGACTATATATAGGGGTTGATAAAGGGAAAGAAGGAACTCACAGTTAGAAGAAAGACCCTTTTTGAAGTTGGGAGCATTTAGAGGTAAGTAACTATTAATATATATTGTGTACACATACTTAGTTCTTATGTATATTATTGTGTATTCCTTTAATGGAATTGAATGAATTATGGATTGGTGAATATGGTGCAAAATGAGTTTCCACCACTTTGTGTATTGGAAATGTGATGAGGATGTTGGAAAATGGTGACATATGTGTGCTATAAAATGGATATTATAATTGTGTATGTCGAATGCTATGAATGGCCGCATGGATGGAATAATGATGAAATATTATTGTTATGATCTATTAATATACAAATGCATTAAATTGTATTGTGTTGTGAATCATACTAAAGTGTGATATATGAGGAATGTGAGAATGTGTGATTGTGAGATGGGTAAGCTGAGGTGGGCGTATAGCTACCTATGATTGATGTGTGAGAAGTGAGACTGAGACGGGTAGATAGTCTCACTACATGGCTATATAAATGAGATTGTGATTGTAAGATGGGCAAGCTGAGCCGGGCGTATAGTTACCTATAAATGATGTGTGAAGTGAGACTGATTCGGGTGAATAGTCTCGCTAAATGTCCATTTGATTGATATTGAAATTGTGAGAAATATAGCCAATGAGGCTAAGTGTGAAGTATTTATGTGAGGATGAATTTGGCCGGATAATGAACAGTAAGAATGATATATGAATGTGTGAATTCTTGAAATTAAGTGAATTTGGTTATAAATACCAAATATGTTGTTAAACATGAGCATGTGGATACTAATTGGTATAGTGTTACATATGTAATTTGAATGTATACTTTTGAATGAGATAATGTATGAATGGGTGATGGAAGTTATTTAAATTACGAATATAAATGCTTATAATTTGTGATTAATTGAGAATCATATGTTGGTGAATGAGATTATGATGTGTGTCATGGTTATGAAGTGTTTTTAAATTTAATTTGAGTTATATTCAGGTATGGAATGGAATGCAATGCATTAGGATGGATAAAAGATGGTTTTTGTGAAGCTTGGGCTTCTCACGGGTTGCTCACAACTGTGAGGAAGCAACCGTGAGCAACCCAGCCTTCTTAAAATAGTAAATAGTTATTGCATGGTT
>CATIWO010214996.1:0-17820 GCA_949673435.1 Macaranga tanarius
TAAATTATTTTTCATATAAATATTACTCTAACACCTAAGAATTATAGAAAAAATATTTTAATTGTTAAATATTAAAATATTATAAATAATACCTAAGAATTATTAATTGTTCTAAATATAATGAAATTATTTTTTAAAAAAATTATTTAATTATAATAAGTTTAATTTTTATTGTAATTAATTTATATTTTAAATAATATATTATTTTTATAATATATATTATACAAATTATAAAATTTTTATTTCCCTCCTTACTTTTTCCTCATTTTTATTAAATTTTTATTTCCCTCATTGCTTTTTCTTGCCACAAATCTAACCTTAATTCCCCTCCTTACTTTTCTCTCTATTTCTAATTTTTCTTTCCCCCTTTTTTCTTCTTTTTTCCCCCTCTTCTTCTTCATCTTGCCCGCCGTTACTCTCTTCCCTTCTTTATTTTCCTCCATTTCTTTCCTTTCTACTCTTCATTTTCTCATATATTTTTCTTTTTCTTGCAGATCTATGTTGTCCGACGTCTGAAGCTGCTACTGCCATTGCATCTGGAGCTGTTGACACTGCAGATTTATGTCGTGCGACTTCTGGAGCCGCCCCCTGCTGCTATCGTGTGACGTCTAGAGCCGCCCCCGATCTATCTGAAGAAGTTGTTATCATTGCCTGATCTGCTTCTGCTGCCGATGCCGATCTCCAACTTGTAGCAACATCCACCGAAGGTTTTTTATCTTTTTTTTTTAAATTTTTTATTTATTTATTATGTATATGTGTCTGAATTTCAGGTTTAAGTTCGGTTTTTTTTAGGTGGGTTGATAGTGGATGTGTGCAATAAAGATTAAATTTTGGGAGGTGGCTTAGTTTCAATTTCTATTTTTTGTGTGTCAATTATATTCTTTCTTGTTCTCTAATTGCTTGTTTATGGTTTTAATCAGAAAAAGATTTGCTTTTTTGAGGTAGGTTGATCTTCACTCTAAATTTAAGAGTTGAAGCATCTATGTTATAAATTGAAATTTTAATCATTTGGAATTTCTAATGAACATACACACATAAGAATGTATTCTATTCCTGATTTCAAAAAATATAGTTAATTTCATAAGAAACAACTTGAGCATTCAGTCTAAAAGAATTTAGATTAGTTGAAACTTTTAGGTGTACATATAATTGTTTAACTGTTTATTAGCTGTATGTTGGTCTTCTTGATCTTTAACTCAATTGAGTGTGAATATAAAAATGTTTAAAACTGATATATGTAGCCATAAATATATTAAAAGTATATCTACAAACAAGTGGGCAGGACTAGATTTAAAAAGAAAACTAGATATAAAAATGTTCAAATTTGCAAAAGGATACAAGATGCATGCTCTTTATGTTTTCTAGTTTTGGTTAGTAAGGTGTAGAACTATACATGCACGGATTGTGCAAGAATAGACTTCGTTGGGTAATGCCATAATTAATAATAGGTAGCTTGAACAAAATGGTGTTGTATGGTTAAAGCTTATTGATGGAATAGATGAGAGAAAAACTTTTTCCTGTAACTATAGAATTTGGTTGTCTTGAGTGTTAAGGGGACCAAATTTGCTCAAGGTGTAACTAATCTTGGCAGATTAAAAAATTTGATTACATTTTCAAACTGGTACCATTGGTTGAAGTGTTACAATGAGCAGTTATTTTATTTAGCTTCTGCGTGGGTACATTAATATTTTATAGTCCTCATCTTGGATGAAATTTGGGGTTATTAGTGGGAAATGAGAAGTTGCTATATAACACCATTATGTTTAACCACTTTCCCATTATTTGGGAAATAATCTCTTAATATTTGTCCATCAGATGTTTTTTTTTTACAAAGTCCATAAGATGTTGAAGGCGGACATGGTAGCAATAATTATATTCAAATTTGACATAAGGGGAAGGAATTGATTATTTGTTTCATTTTGAGAAAAATGTTTTTATTTGGCAAACATTTTGAAAAAATTGGTTATTTGCATGCTTTTTCTTATCTTCTCATAATTGCATTAAGCTTGGCTTTTTTTCTTTAAAAAAAAATTATTTGGAGTGGCTCTCCTAAAATTTGATTTTTTTTCTATTTTTGTAATTTCTATAATTTGAATATTTATTTGTCATATTTACATAATTTTTTAAATTTAATTTTTAAAAAATAAAACAAAAATAGTTATAAATCATTCAATCTGATTTAGAAAAAAAAATTATGCATTTAATAATAAATTTGAAAAAAAAAACACTTATTCTTTTCTTTTTTGTTTTCGGCTATTACCCTTGATGAAGGGTACACAAATTCAATCCCAACCGAAAAAATTCTTTTTTTATTGTTTTTTCTCTTTTATTTTTGCTTCTCCCTTTGTAATTGAGCTTTGCCATCTTTTTACCTATATTGTTGGCAATAATCACATTCTGTTGTTTCTTTTGTATGATAAATTATTGAAACTAGAGATTGTGTTTCTGTTGGTTTGGCTTGCAAAATTGAAGATTTTTTTGTTCCATTTTTGGCGGCTTCAAAAATTTATGTTATAAATTTTTATAGTTAAAATCAGCTTCGAGTCCATTATAAATTAATTAAGCTAATTCGGTTTGTGTATATATATATGTGTGTGTGTGTGTGTGTGTATTAGGTGTATGATTGATGTTAATTATAAAATAATTATTTAGTTAAATTAAATTGATTATATATAATCTAGTTAGATTAATTGATTGTTGGAATTTAATATAATTTATAGTATCTAGGATATATGAGGGACATATTATAAATTAATTGATGGTTGTGATGTATAATAAAATTATTGAAAATTCAATATTTGTTTGTAAATTTTTTTGTATATATTTTTATTTATATATATATATATTTTTCATATTTTCAAGTATCATCAACAATTGGATGAATTAGAGACTTGGAATAGAACATGATTTGGATGAAACTTATTCTGATTTATCTTCAATTTTGTATTAATTTTGTTGTATATTTTTACAATATCTTGTACCCTATTATTGTATATAGATATTACAATTGTTCGGACAATTACTTTTATGAAATTTAATTTTTGTGAATTAAATTTGTGTTTCGATATAAAATAAAATAAATAAAATGATTTATTTATAATTTAATAATATTAAATAAATATAATTTAATCAAATTTTACCAAAATAGCAATGGAATTTATTCCGTTTCTAAATAGCAAGGGAAAATGTTTTGTTTCAATTGCAGACTAAATAGAAACCGAATTTCCGTTGCAATTTTATTTAAATAGCATCAGAATGAAATCCATTTCTATTTCAAAATAGAATTTCGTTTGAAATTTAGAAACGGAATTTCCATTTCAATTTTTATCTAATTAGAAACGGAATAACTTCCATTTCTAAATTAGAAACGGAATAACTTCCATTTCTAAATTAGAAACGGAAAATTCCATTTCCATTTTTATTAAATTAAAACGGAATAGTTTCCGTTTCTAATTTAGAAACGGAATTTCCGTTTCAATTTTTACCTAAATAGAAAGGGAATTTCCATTTCAAATTTTGCAAAAGAAATTATGTTTCTAATTAGAAACGAAAATTCCGTTTCAAATTGCTATGCAAAAAGTCTGTCACTATTTAGCGACGGATTTGAAACAGAAAGGTCTCTTCTATTTAATGATGATGTGGCGCTAATTAGGAGAATAGAAACGGAATTAGTCCATCGCTAAATTTTGAAACGGAATGCGAAATTCCGTCGCTAAAGGTTAGCGACGAGCATTTTTGAAATGAAAAATTTCTGTTTCTATTCCATTGCTATTTTCAAATAGCTACGGAATTAGAAACAAATTTGGTCATTTCTATTTCACATTTTTCTTGTAGTGAAATGGTACTATACTCTAGTTGCATATGTTCAGTAAGATTGGAAGGAGCTATGTTCAACCTTCATCAAGCAGTACAAGCTAAATTCTCAGTTTGAAGTCTCTCTTCAAAAGTTACAGAATACAAAGCAGGGATCTATTCACGAGCTTTTTAGCTAGATGGAGGGAAAAATTAGCTCAGATGAAACATAGACCTGCAGAATTAGACCAACTGTTTATAGCTATAGAAGCTTGCATTCTACCTCTGGCTAACAAGCTGAAAAATATGGGTATAAGAAACTTTGAAGAGTTGTACCACTTTAAGTGGAAATTAAAGTTGACATAAAGTTGAGTACTCAAGAATAATTTTTATTATTGTCTCTCATGGTTGTAATAATTTAAAATAAGTGTTTTACTGTAACTTTTTTATTTTGAGCTAATAAATGTCAAACTGCTCAATTTATATGATTATGATTTTTTTTATGATTATGTGCATTATGTTATGCTTGAATGAGAGAAAGAAAAAAAGAGAAAAAAAGAATCCCCATTGAATAAAAAGGGGTTATATGTCAGGATTAACTTTCAGTCTTCCTTTGGGCATTACAAACCTAAACTTTTTCTCTGTATAAAATAATTTGGCCACTTCTAAAAAAAGGATGAGATAAAAAAAGAGAGAAAAGAAGAAAAAAAGAAAAAGAAGAAAAAAAAGAGGAAGGAAGAGAAATAAGAAAAAAGAAGAAATAAAAATCTCTATCTATACCGCCATCTACTAATATCACCCATACGCGAAGAGCCAACCATGTTTATCTTCTAGCACCCAATTTTATAAATCGTTACCAATCGCTAATAATGTCAATTTTAAAGGTTCAAAATTAAATTCCCTTCAATTGTGAGCTAAAAAAATAGTTGGTCAGAAAACTCGCAAAGGGCTGATTAATAACAGGCATAATATAGAGTACAAAGTTATAACGAATGAGTGACCATATAAAATAGGCATGATTGACATGATATTAGCACACTAAGTATTAGACATGGACTTGTTTGAATTAGCAGTAAATTCATGTGATCAACTTCTAAAGTGGCAACAAAAACATCAGACAGTTAGCAACACGAGCATCAAGCAATTAGTGGCGAGCACATCACAGCGACATGGACCTCAGGCAAATAGTTGTAAGAGCACTAGGCAGACTAATAGCGTGTACGATAGAAAATAGTGGTTAATCATCAGCATGGCTGAAAACCCCTGAAAGAGGGCGACCTAGGCAAAAGAGGAAAAATAAATAAAAAAAGAAAGAATTCAGCTAGGTTTGAAAACTCTCAAAAGAGGGTGGCCTAGACAAAAAAGGGAATATAAAATAAATTGGTTGTAATTTCAAGCTAGGGTGTAACTATATGAGCTTCAAGAGTGACAGAGTATCTTACTAGGGGGCAACTGAAATTTCTCATTCACATCGAGCACAATCACGACAGTCCTGCAATAATGAAGCATTCCAAAGCAGAACCCAGAAGAGGGCAGTTGTTGTTATCATCATGCCAATCTAACCATTAAAGGTCTCAATTTTTATTTTTATCATGTAACACTGGTCTTAATAGCAGTCTATGATATACTCAATTTTTAAATTTAGATTCTATAATAGAGGGAGGACCGATCTTAAAGATCAACTCTAAATAGAACAGCCATTTGGCTAGTCCATGTATATGAAGTCTTTCAAAACTACATGTTGCTCTAACTAGTAGTTCATGCATACATAAATTTGTAAAATTATTTTTAAATCTCATGCACACACGCATTAGGATAATTTATGTTTTCCACTTCACATAAAGTTGTGTTATCAAAATCAATTCTAAAGGCTTTCAAAGATCGTGATCATGCAGGCATCAGCTTTGTATTATTTGAATATATTTTCTGAATGTGGGCCAGCCAGTAAAATCTTTCTGAATATTGAATATACTTGATGCCTTAAAGGCTATATATGGCAATTCTATTAATTCTTGCCTGATCCCCTAGAGGCTATATGGCATATTTTGTTTGTCCTCGCATAATGCCTAGATGGTTAAATGGTGAATTTTAGTTTTCCTCACCTATGGCTAAATGACACAATTCAATTGTCCCTACCCAAAGCCTAGATGGTTATACGGTGTATCTCAGTTATCCTCACCTAAAGCCTATATGGCTATATGGCATATCTCAGTTTACCTCACCTAATGCTAGAAGTGGCTATAAGGCTTTTATCTTATAGTACAAAGTTACTATTTTTTTATAGAAAAAAATACCTTTTGATTTTGTATATTAAGATTGACGGCCTGAAATTATTTTTAAAAACCTCTTAATTTTGAACACCAAGGCTGACGGAAATGGTTTAGGATGTCCTCTCGGATAGTTGACTCTGAGGATGATGGATGGAAACCTTAACAGTAAGTCTCTAACCTCTTGATTTGTACATCAAGGCTAAAGGCACTAGACTACTTTGAAAAAAGACCATAGAGGGAGGGGGTGAATAGGATTAATATGTGGTTTATAGGAAGATTAAAAAATTAAAAGGAAATTAGAAAAGGATTAGGTAAATGACTTAACCCACATAATCAACAATAAGAACAAGGATAAGGATAAGGGTAAAAATAAGAAAAGAAACAATCAACACAAGGATTTATGGAGGTTCAGATTATAACCAATTATACATCCTATATCTAACTTATCCCTAAGTTAGGATTTTCAACCCCACACTAATCTTATTACCAAGATTGTATACAAAAAAGTGTTTTAAGGATTAACACCAACCTTACAATAACTTGTGTTTTTCTTAGCTCAATACAAACCTTTTTCTAAATATTTTTAAGGCTCACACTTAAACCTTCACACAAGAGTTTTCAAGGCTAACTCATAACCTTTATAATCAATATATTTTAATAAAAGCTCAACACTAATCCAAAGAGAAAGAACCTCACCAACCCACTTTTTCAACCCTAAAGAATGAATAAATAAAGGAATCATATCTCTAACACTCATCCATCTCTCACAAGAAGGGTAGATACAAACTCAACAAGAGTTTATTTACAATCAAAGAGTATACAAAGAGAAAATGTTAAGGAAATAAAGCTTGGTTCAATAAATTAGCACAATTAATTTGCTCGTCCAACTTTCTAACTTCATAAATGAAGTTCTAAGCCTTGTATTTATAGTTGGAGGTGAAAAAATAGCTGTTAGAAAGCATTTAATTTGTTCAAGCACTCTTCAACCTTTATTTAATATGATTTCAACTTTTTTTGCAGAATTGTATCTACTCAAGATCGTGAGCATACCCTCAGGATTGTGAGCTTTGAAAATATAACCATTGAAAGTGAAAATTTTCCCATTGGAGGCATGTCACGATCGTGAACCTGCCCTCATGATCCTGACTAGCCATCTCATGATCGTGAGGGTGGGATCGTGAGCATGGCAGGTTCCTTTAGTTCAAACTCTTCGTTCCCATAATACAAGTCTTCCACCCCTCACGATCATGACCAGCTATCTCACGATCGTGAGGGGAGTCCTTATTTAGTAAACTTGTATATTTTGACTTTAATTAATCCCACATGAGTTGTAACCATTCATGAGCCAATTAAAGACATTTATAGGGACTTTTGAGGACTTTAATTAAGCTTCGAATCATTCTCTAATGCATGATTTATCAAAAACTTTAATTTATCTTATAATCACACTTAAACAAACATATTAGTAATTTAAAATTAATTGTTAAAGTGAAAACAAATGTTGATTTGAGATTGATCAACACATTGATCATGCAAAGGGTTAACAATCTTCCATTTTTTGACTTTGACAATCAATTTTTAGATATAATCAAAAGTCACTAAGTGCACGTGTGTGCATTTATTTTATAATGCTCCCCTTAATTATATACTTAAGGGTTTTGAAGTTTTTTCCCCTTAATATATGCTAAAGTGAGTTACACATACCAAAAATCATTCAATCATATCAAATATTTAGTTTCTCCTCCTTTTTGGTATTCTATTTATAATTCAAGCATAATTATTATCATTCAAAATGCCAAATTTCTCTCCCCTTTATCAAAGTAAAAAAGGGAGGAAATCAAAAGAGAAGGATACTAAATAAAAGACAAAAAGCAAATGAAATAGAATGCATGATACCAAATGAACACCAAATAAATGACAAGAATACTAATTAAAAATAAGTGAACCAAGTGAAAAAGGCATATTAAATAAGAATATTGAAAATAATGAGAAAATAGTATGTTAAAATATGTAATTTTTAAGAATCATTTTGATCATACAAAGTGTAATACCCGCACTTTAGATACATTATCCATTCATCATACATTCCATTTCATATAGAGTAGAGTAATGAATTTAATTTAAGAATATTAGTGTTTATGAAATAGGAATAAGGACCTAATTTCAAGGAAAATGGGATTAGATTGACATAATTGAAAGCATAAAGGTTAACATGTAATATCTACACTTCATTAAGGGGTGAAATGAATATTTGGTGATAATTATCATAAGGTTTTATCTAGAAGCCCCTTGAGTTTCAACCATATAAGAACTCAAATATATTTGCATGTGTATGGTGGTGTGTGTGTCCATGTATAGGGTGAGGATTAAAGGAAGGATTATATTAATAAGAGAGATTATTGAACTTAAGAAGGGTTAGAGAAATTTGATCTAGCTCTAATCATTTGGCAATAATTTTGGAAAGTTTTAAGAGTTTTATAAGCATTTGGAACACTAATTGGTAAGCTATATATACATAATTGTTGATTGTAGTTAAGTTGTATTGATTATAAAATTCATGCTCTGTTTTCATGGTTATTTAGTCTTAGAGTTTTTACCATAACTTGAGTTGTAGAGCTCCAATTTGAGCAAGGTTTGATGCTCTGGAAACTTTAACGAGTCTTCTATGACTTTTATATTTTAACAAGTCTTCTAATAGAGCTCAACATTTTTGTGCTCACTTAGGATTCTCTGTGTGACCTAATTTTGTTTAAAAATTCATACATAATTATGTATTTATCTAAATTGAGTAATTCTAATTGAAAATGAAAGTAAACTCATAATACAAGTATTAGCAAAAAAATCATGGTCATTGGAATTATATATATATCATTTAGATATATTAAACTTTAAGTAATAAGTTACACCTAATTGAGTTGGGTGAAAGTGTGTGATGTGGTTATGTGTGATTGATATGTGATTACATGTAGGAGTTAATAAAGGGAAGGAAGACACCATCAACTAAGAGAAAACCCTCTTATTGAAGTCTGGAAGTACTTTTGGTAAGTGATTATTAATATATTATATATATTAATTTCTCTTATATATAATATCATTAATATTCATGCTTGGATTATGAACTTAAATGAAGAATGTACATGTATAAGATATAGTGATGTTGAGATATGTGGTGGAATGTGATTAGAATATAGAATTTTTCTATTGAATATAGTTGATGCAATGTGTATACTTAAAGTGTGAAATGTGGAGATATGTGTTGATATGTGAACTCAATGTGTGTAAATGTGAGGAATGAGTCGGGTGGTCATATGTGTGATTATGGTGAGGTTATGAGTTGGGTGGCAATGTGTGAGTGGCATGCCTTAAATGATATTATGTGAGAATGAGCCGGGTGGTTAGCATTGCCGATAAATATTTAAAGTATGCCATTTATATATGTGAGAATGAGCTAGGAGGATATGGCATACTATTTATGAGTGACATGCTAATAATACTATGTGAGGATGAGCCAGGCGGCTTGGCATGTCTATGATATATGTGAGATTGTATTTGTGTGAAATTAAGCCATATTGGCTAAGTGTGATGCAATTGAGTAAGAATGGATCCGACTGGATACCAAATAGTGAATTTAATATATGTTCTTTAAGCTTATGCTTGCAAATGAATCTTGTTCTAGATTATCCCCATTGATGAGTTGAAAGTGTGAATATGAATGATTGAAATTATGATTTATTTGAATGTGATACGTACGAGAATGAATTTATAGTGTTTGTGTATACTTTTGAGGTGTATTCTATTAACTTTAAGCTTACCTTTAGGTATATTATGTTATCTCTTGCAAAATGATTATTTAAAGTGTGGAATGGTGACATTTAGAACCCTCACGATCATAAGGGGTGTCTCATAATCGTGAGCAAGCCCATCACGACTGTGAGGGGTAGATTGTGAGTAGTGCAAGTAGTTATGAACAGTAATTTGGCCTTCCCTCAAAATCTTCTCATGATCATACCCTCTTGGTCACGATCATGAGGGTAGACTATGAGGGGCACGGGACTCTTTATGATGGCTTATTCTTTTAGTCCTTAATTGGTCTCAACTTCTTATTACGATCAAAACTCTCAAGCTTACAATCATGATACACCTTTAAGTTATATTAAGAGCTTGAATTTTAGACCATTAAACACTTGATGTATTCATTAGCTTAATGTTTAGTTTAATTAGTTTTTGAGAAGTATATATAATTATATTAGTTACTTACTGAGTAGCAAGCTCACCCCTTTGCATCTATATTTTTTAGGATATAGTTAGATAAAGCTTGAAGTTTGCATTTGGTAGTGATCTCAGGTGGGCCAGAGGCGAGCTTGGTGCAATCATACCCCATCCTCATTATCATGTGACATTTTGACATTTTGTAATGATATTATGAACATAATTTAGCCATGTGTGATGAACAGGATGAGAAATAGTCAATGTAATGTGCACATAAGTAACTAATATATTGAGTTCATGAATATATATACATATATATATTATTTACAAAAAAAATTTCTTATGCCATGTGTATAGATGTGATAGGATGTGTTACATTAAAGTGGTATCAGAGCGGGGATTAGATTCCTCAGGCATGAAAACATGATGCATTCATAGTATACTATGCATAAGTCATAGATTACCTATAGTTGATGTGTGTTGAATGTATCAGGATGGAGGAACACCAAGCACCTCACACTGGCCCGGAAAAGTCATCTGAGTCAGTACATAGGCAAACACCTATGCATGCATTAGGTGAACCTGTGCAATCACAACCATAACCCTTCCTCCTCCACATGTTGTATACCCTTTTATGTAAGAGTTTGTCCAGATGATGAGAGAAATAGGCCAAAAGCAAACAGAAAGTGCCCTTGATGAAAATTTTAAAAAGATAAGGAAACAGGGTACCAAAGTTTTTACAAGGACTACTGATCCAGCGATAGCTGAAGAAGGGTTAAGATACATTGAAAGAGTGTTAGATCGATTTAAATGCACTCATGAAAAGAGAGTAAACTATGCAGTGTCACTATTTGAGCAAGATGCCTTGGATTGGTGGAAGATTGTACCGGGAAGTAGGAATATGCCAATGACATTAACCTGGGTAGATTTCTTGAAAGAATTTACAGATAAATACATGCCATGTAACACCCCCTATCACATCTATACATGTAGCATAAGGAAAATTTTTGCAAATTATATATATATTATTATACATGAACTTAACATATTAGTTATTATTGTGCATATTACAATGACTACTTTTTATCATGTTCATCATATATGGCTAAATTATTTTCATAACATCATTACAAAATGCCAAAATGTCACATGATAATGAGGATGGGGTATGACTGCACCAAGCTCGCCTACCTTTCACAATAATCAATATTAATTTTAAGAAATAATTTAATTATTCATATGTGAAAAATATTTAATAACTTCAATACAAATAATTTACTTTGATTTCATAGTTTATGTATTATAGCAGAAGTCAGCGGTGGACTAAATTTTCGGATCCCACATCGGTAGGAAAAAGTGTGTGGTGTGTGCGTATAAGCGTGTGATCTGAGTCTCACCAGTCATCAATTGTCTGGTTGAGTTCTCAACTACAATAAGTATTCTGTACAAAAAAAAAAGGGATAATTTATAATATGTTATTTTATTTTTTGTTCAACTTATATTGCTAAAATTTTATTAAAAACAATTATATATATTTGCTAATTTAATTATGTAATAAATATTTTTAATTTTTAATTGTTTAATGCTTTTAAGTGTTTATACATATGATATTTACATTTTAAAAAAAAATTGATGGTGAATTTAACTTTACTTTTCTTCACTAAACTTTTTTTAATAAAAATGATAGGATACTATTAAAAAATTATATATATTTAAAAAATTAATATAAAATAAAATAATTAAAAATAATATGTTAAATGTATTTTTTTTTTGAAAATTAATACATTAATCTTCATGTTAGAGATAATAATCTCATTACCCTTCATTAAAAAAATGAGCAAATAATTATAACTATTTGTTATAAACTTTTAGCAATATAAGTTAAACTCAAAATAAATAACATAATAAACTAATGAAGTTATAAATAATTCTTAGTGATTATAATATAAAAATTATTAAATTAAAATAAATTATTATTATCAAATATGAATTATTAAATAATTTTTTAAGTTAATATTGATAGTTGATGAAAAATATAATTATTTTAAATTAAGGACAATGAAGTCATTTAAACCATTAATAAAGTTAAAGTGGAATACAATTATTAAGAGAAGGAGTGCAAAAATTCCTACCCTTAATTAAAATGATATAAACTAAAAATTTAAAAGGAAATGAGTGAACCAACCATACTATAATTTAAAAAATTATATCTTATAACTAATTTATTTATTTTTTTTCTTTATTTTTTATTTTTATAATTTATTCTATTATGATTGATTTGTCCTTCCAACTTAGTAAAAATTCAAGATTATTATATAATTTCTCTAAATTTAGGCTAATAAATTCATTTTGTGCCGCCCCAGTGGACCGGCTGGCTCCGAACTGAAATCAAATTGGCCTTTTAAAATAAATATAATTTTGATTTTCGCTAATTAATTATTTTATTAATTTTTTAAAAATTTTAATAATTTTTTAAATTACATAAAATTCTTAAAACAATAAATCACTATTAATCTTAAATAAAAGATAAAATTTCAATACTTAATTTTTTTTTTGTTTAGATTAGGAATTATACTATATTAAAATATTTTTACATTTATTTTTCTTAATTGAAGTTGAATTATTATTTTTAGATAATTTTAAAAAATAAATTTATTGTTGAATTTTAATTTAAGCGAATTATAATTAGATTTATATTTAATAAAGGTATAGTTAAATAATAATTTTAATATAACTTGTTAACTAAAAATTTTCATATAATTATGAAAACTGTTATATTTTCTGAAATATCATATAAAAATAATGAAAATTTAAAATATCAAAATTACAATTTTTGAAAGTTTAAGGATTGAAATATCAAAATTGAAGGATTGACTAACAAAAATTTTAATTTAGGCTTTTGCTATAGTGCAAATGTTTGCACCAGTACAAATGAAATTATAACCGTTAGATTATTTTTTATTTAATTACAACCATTAATTATTTTGGTGTATCAATACCTGTAAAATATATCAATGGTTACAATTAAATGACAATTAATGTAATGACTAATAGTTTCATTTGTACCAGTGTAAACATTTGCACAGTAGAATGACTAACGAATTTTGACTAATATAGTTTTTAAATTTTTTTAAAATTATTTATGAAGAAATTTTATTCTAATATTTAATTATTAAAATAAAAAATCAGGATTCTTAAAGTCATTGTCTCTCTTTTTTTAACAGCTCTAAAATAAAAACTAATTTTGTTCAATGCTTTATTCTTTTCTTTTATTGGCATGCATTTTTATTGTTTCTCTTTCATTTTAGAGTCGTTACAATATAAAGTAAAGAAACTTTGAATATTAAACTAACGAAAGAATGTTTAAAAGAATTTAATTAATCTAGATAAAGTTGTTTAAATTGAATACATGAACAAATTTTAATGTAAATATAAATATTATGGTCGGATATATATATAAAGAATAATAAAACCGATAAAATAAATTTATATATCAATTTGAAATAATTAATGTACGACAAAAAAAAAATCAACTTGAAATAATAATTTCAAAGTAAAAAAGAGCGACATTAAAGTTCATTTGTTGCATAAGATACATTGTATATACTGTTTTACTTTTTGAAAAATAGAGTTATTAACTTGTATTCATTGTCCCACCTCACGTTGATCTCCTTCTGCTTCTAGAAAAGAAAAAAAAAATTAGAAGGCAATATAATGAAAATATATAATAAGAGTGAAGCTATTTCATAAACAAGTTGAGTTTAAGCTTTTAATTTTAATATCATTTAGTTGATATTAGATATGTTATATATAAATTAAAAAAAAATTATTTAACTATATTCTTAAAATAAAATCATAATTTTATTAAATATATTATGAATTATTTAGAAAATAATTTATTTTAAATTTATAATGAATAATTTTAATTTATATTTTATATTTTTAAAATTTTATTAGACTTGTGAACAATTGGAAAATAACAAGTGATATTCTTGACTTGAGCTTGCCAAATCTGAGTTTGCCTCGCCACTAATTGCAACCAATCAAAACACAGAAAAATGAAAAGGAGTGCAAAGAGAGAACCAATTTTTCCTGTAAACCATCCTGTAGTTCAGCAATTTGGAGAAAAAGCAAACTAGCAAATGGAGAATCACCAAATTTGGCTTGGAATTTTCCACTCTATTAATTAGGATACATCATTGTAAGGAGCCTCACTTCTTGTTTCCAATGCTCAAATTGATGCCATTCTACATGTTCAATAGCTAAAGTTTATCCATTAGAAACCGAGCACAGGTGCCAAAACCATTAAAAACATGTTTCATCACATTAAAATAACAGAAAAACTTGATTCTAACGTTCAAATATCCCTTTCATGTAATGATCAAGAACAAAATGAAGCTCATAGTTGAGACTTCCAATTTCAGAAACTTTTCTCATTTTCATTTTACAGCAGTAGCAGCAGTTCTGCTATTGTTGAAGCTTTGTTCAAGAGCTCAGTAGCTCAGTTTATGAAGTGGTATCAAAGTAGATTTTGATCCACACATATTAGTCCCTAGATCAGACCATTTTCAGATCATGTTTTCATCTATATTAGCAGTATAGATTTGAGTTTTCAGGTTGCATATGTCAGAGTTCCCACAGAAGGGCAGGAACATGCAATTATTGCTTGATAAAAGTGGAGTAGCAAAGATGGAAGGTACTAAGAGAAGTAGAAAAAATGAAAGGTTTCACCATGTGTAATGCACATAAAATCAAAAACAGAGGAAGTAATGTCAGAAGGAAAATATATAAAAATATTACTCACCTGCTGAATGTCAGAAAACATTAAAAAAAGGTCTTCAGGTATAGACCAATTGAAAATATCAAAATTTTCCATAATTCTTGCTTCGTTTGTGCTCTTAGGAAGTACAGTATAACTTATTTGTAGTCCCCATCGAAGAGCTACTTGGGCAAGAGTCTTGTCTAATTTCTCTGCTACCATCTTTAGAACTGGATTCTTAAGAACCTCAATCTTGTGTTCTGATGAACCTGAAGCACCCTGTTAAAAATATAGAGAGGAAAGAACAAGAAAACTAAAGCTTTTCAAATCTGGATTTAGCAAGTGGCTTAGTCAGAATATCAGCATATTGATCTTCAGACCTGCAATGAACAAGAGAAACTTCCTTATCTTTCTCTGCTTCTCTGATTGAATGAAATCTGATCTTGAAGTGCTTAGTTCTGCCATGAAAGACTGGATTCTTGGCTATAAGAACTGCTGATTTATTGTCGCAAAGGATCTCAGTTGGATTATCTTGAGCTTGACCAAGATCACTCAAGAGCTTTCTAAGCCAAATGGCTTGGTTGACAGTTGCAGCAGCAGCAACATACTCAGCTTCTGCAGTTGATTGAGCCACAATTTCTTGCTTTTTTGAGCTCCAAGTGAATGTACCAGTCCCAAAAGTAAATAAATACCCTGAGGTACTCTTCATATCTTCGCTAGACCCTGCCCAATCACTATCACAATAACCAACCAGCTTCACCTTCTCATTTTTCTTTATTCCCTAATTTGTGTTGTTGACAAGGAACGTAACACCAAGGTTAAATGATCCTTTGATGTACCTGAGAATCCATTTTGCAGACCTGAAATGGAGCTCACTTGGGCTATGCATAAATTAGGAGAGTAAACTGACAGAATACATGATGTCAGGTCTTGTAGTTATCAAGTAGAGTAGACATCTAACTAAGCTTCTGTAAATGCTTTCATTAACAAGAGCTTCTCCATCATTCTTACACAGCTTCACATTTGGCATTAATGGAGTGCTAACAGCTTTTCAATTCTCCATTTGAAATTTTTTTTAGAATTTCTCTAGCATACTTATGTTGGCTTATGAAAATGCCTTTATGTGATTGCTTGATCTCCATTCCAAGGAAATACACCATTTCTCCAAGATCTGTCATTTGAAATTCTTGCAACATTTGAGTCTTGAACTACATAATAAGTGAATGATTGCTACCTGCAACAGGTAAGTCATCCATATACAAAGACACAATTAAAATATCATTAGAATTCAATTTAACATAGAGTGTAGGTTCACTCAAACTTCTGTTGAATCCCATCTTCATAAAACAACAATCAATTCTGCTGTACCATGATCTAGGGGCCTGTTTTAACCCGTATAGAGCTTTCTTCAAGAAACACACTTTAGATTCATTCCCTTTGCTCATAAATCCTTCTGGCTGTTCAATAAAAACCTGCTCGTCAATCTTGCCATTAAGAAAGGCAGATTTTACATCAAGTTGGTAGATTTTCCATTGATTCTCAGCTGCCAATGCAAGTAAAAGCTTGATGGTGTCAAGCCTTGCTACAGCTGCGAAAGTTTCAGAAAAGTCTATACCAAATTCCTGTGCATAACCTTTCACAACTAATCTGGCCTTTAACTTGTTCATAGACCCATCTCCATTCAGCTTAGTCTTATAAACCCACTTTACTCCAATCACTTTCTTTTCAAGTGGTCTTTCAACGAGTTCCCACGTCTGATTTTTGAGAATCATATCAAACTCCTCCTGCATTGCATCTTTCCAACCTGCATATTTGATAGCTTCATCATAGCTACCAGGTTCAATAACAGCCACATTACATCTTTCATAGATGTCAGCAAGTGATCTGGTGCCTCTAACTCCTTCTTCATCACTGTCAGAGGTATTTGCATCATGTTCTTTTGGTTCTTGAATGATTTGCTTCTCATGGTGAATTACACCACCATTCTCCCAATCCCACGATGCTTCTTCATCAACTTTAACATCTCTACTCACAATGACTTTGTCTTTCAAGGGATTGTAAATTCTATATCCCTTCACATTAGTGTTGTAGCCAATGAGAATGCCAATCTCTGATCTTTCATCTAGCTTGCTCCTCCTTGCTTCAGGCACATGTACATGGCAAATGCTACCAAACACTCTGGGATGTTCAACAGATGGCTTAGAACCAAACCAGGCTTCAAATGGTGTCTTGCCTTCAAGAGCATTCGTTGGCAACCTGTTCAGCAAATAAATTGAGGTGCTTACACCTTCAGCCCAGAATTTCTTTGGCAAGCTTTTTTCAAACAAAAGACACCTGGTCATCTCCATAATTATCCTGTTCTTCCTCTCACTCACACCATTTTATTGTGGTGTGTATGCATTCGTGAACTGATGCTCAATTCCTGCTTGCTCACAGAATTCTTGAAACCTATTGGACTTATACTCAGAACCATTGTCAGATCTCAGCATTTTTAGCTTTAAACCTGATTGCTTTTCAGCCCAAGTTTTGAATTTCCAAAACAAAGATGCTACATCAGATTTTCTTTTCAAAAAATACACCCAACACATCCTAGAAAAATCATTAATGAAAGCTATATAATATAAGCTTCCATTCAAGGATGGATTAGACATTGGGCCACATAAATCCGTATGAACCAGCTGAAGTTTCTCTGTGGCTCTCCATGACTGACCAACTGGAAAAGATTTTCTCTTTTGTTTGCCTTTATCACACACTTCACAAATAGAATTGCTTTCACAAATAGCAGGCAAT
>CATIWO010215047.1:0-14465 GCA_949673435.1 Macaranga tanarius
TGTTTTGTTTAAGTAGTTGTTCATAGTATTTATTAAGTAGTTTATTTTTCTTAACTTTTGCTTATTAATTCAAGGTGTTATCTATATGCTTTTGGGTTTAAATTGAATTTGTTCAGTTTCTATGTTTTAGACCAGAGGGCGTGCGTCCCTTTTGTAGAGGCGCACGTCTCTACGGTGAGACGCACGCCCCACCTGCAGAAGCATACGCCTCTGTGCCCTTTTTGTTTGGTTTTCAAAATTCTGACCATTATAGTGTAACATGCGTCCCATTACAAAGGCGTGCGCCTGTTTATACAGAGACGCACGCCTATGTAACACAGAGGCGCACGCCTCTGTGTTCCAGAATAGTTTTTTTAACTTATTATTATTATTATTTATTTGTTACCTTTTTGTTTAGATAGTGTACTCTGAGTAGTTTATTAATCATTTCATTTTTGATTCGTATGTTCTGAATTTGTTTTCATGATTAATTGTTTGTTTAAGTCGTTTCTTATTTATTATTTTGTTTTTTTTTGCATCTATGTGATTATTTTTGTTTAATTGCTTGTTTGGCTTAATATTATTTTAATTTCTACTCTGCTTATTTAATTTAATTATCATTATTATTGCAATATTTAAAGGGTTGTAATCATTTCTCCTCCCCCCTATTTCTTTATTTTATTGTATTTTATTTTATTTCGTTCTATTTATTATGTACAAGGATTGTAATAATTTCTCCTCCCTCCTTTTCTTTGTATGATTTATTTTTATGTTATTTATTTTAATTGTGGGTGTGAGAATGCTTTAACCAATTAAATTGCATAAAAATGAACTAATATCAAACTTGGACTAAATTGTAAAATTTGAAAATTGTTTGGATCAAAACAGTCATTCGCATGTAATTAAAGAATAATTAAATAATTAAAAATAATAAAACACAAAATACAAACGGAGGCCGATCGCAAGGTCGGGTGGGCCGTTAAAAGCTCATACCCAGTTTCCGGACCCAATCTCTGAAGACGGCTGCTGGGCTTCCTATGTGGAATCCAGTTACTGTAAAGTGTGTCCCGGGTTTCATCCGGGTGGTGACTCAATTCTCCAACCAAAGCCCTTTAAAAAGTCCCAACGTTGTACTCCTAGTGGGCCCTGAGCCCACACAGTGCCATGGTCGCCGAACACTTGGGCGTGCGCTGAACCCCGCCGCCTACAATAACTAAAATATCACATCCACAAAACAGCCCAAAATTTCAAATTATAAGTTACTCGTTGAACTTGTATTAAGTTGAGAAGCCGGTCATATTCAAAAATCGACTTCATATAATCTTATTATAGTAAAGAAAAGTTTCTATATAAATTGAAACATCTTAAGCTAAACCTTATACAATATCAACGTATATACTCAAAGTTGAAGAAAGAAATTTAAAAAGATGGCCATCTCAAAGAAGTGGGCAGCATTTTGTTTGGGTATGTTGGTATGCATATCTTTATTGGCAAGAGAAGAAAATGCTGGTCGTATCAGCAATGGAGCTATGGAAGGCAACACTAACAATGCATGTGGCCCATTGCACAATCATAATTGCCAGGAGGGCCAAGGAAACCACTGTCAGAGAGATTGTGAGAATGCTGAAAAATGTCGAGAGCCTGGACCTCCACCCCAAAAAGACCACCCTAAGCCTAAAGACACAAATTAAAAGCATATCTCCAGCTACAGTATTATATGGTGAAGTGAAATCACAAATTTATTTATTTATTTATTTTTAACAGAACAATGTTATTTGTTTTGTTGACAATAAAATAACGATCTATATATTTGTTATTTTACTAATTTGTGAATTTGGTTTTTTTTTTTTTCCTCATGTGCCACATTGGAAAATTAGCATGCAAGACTCGTCATTGAAAAAAAAAAAAAACATTAGTTGCACAATAATTTTTGCATGTCTATATCATTTTCGACCGTTAAAACTGTAAGGGAAAATAATCAGGTCCATCCCACTTTTTGACTTTAATTTTGTGAATTTTTTTAAGTATCTAATTACATTTTTAAAAATTATTTTTGAATTTGTATAAATAAATTTAATACTTATTAAATTTTTTTACAAAAAAGAAACGCAAAAATGCTTTCAAATCTTACCCACTTTTAAAGTAAATTCAGAAATTAATTTCTAAATTTTTAGATAAAATTTCAACTTTTTATGCATTAATCAATGAAAGAAATAAAAAATAAAATCACAATTCCTAAATTAATTTATTTTATGTTTGAATATTAAATAAAAATAAAAATAAATAAAATAAGCATTTTTAACTACCACAAAAACAATGAATTTTCTTTAAAAAAATTTTGTACCTTTTATATATTTTTTAATTCAGAAAAATCAAATACTCTTAATATTTTTAGTATCTCATATTCTTTTTTTTTTTTTTTTTTCATTTAATGTGTTTTTGCTCAATCCCTATTAGAAAATTTTTCAAATACTAATTTTCTTAAAAATGACTTTAAAGTGTAAAAACTATTGGCAAAATTTATTTAAATATATAAAATTTATCATTGAAAATTTTTTGTTCAAATTATTGTAAAATATGTATATTTTTTTTTTGTCTTAAAAGATGATTTTAAAGTGTACAAAATTTTATTTGTAGAGAAATTGTTATTAAATAATAAAAGCTCTAAAATAAATAATTTTTAAGAATAAAATAATATTTAAGAATGATTTTACAATTTAAAATAAATTTTTAAAAATAAAAATTCAATTAATAAAAAACAAACGGATATATTGAATTAATTTCAAGAATAGTAAGGATTTAATTGTACCAAAATAAAGAATAAGAGTATTATTGTACTTTTTATGGTCCCAACAATTAGAATTTAACGGTTAAGTAATCGTTAGATAAAGGGCTTATTTGAGCAATATTTTTAAAATTTTATGAGTTTCGATGACCCACCACTAAATTTAAGGTGATATTTGTTACTTTGATAAAAGTTAAAGTATGTATTTTTATTTTGGGTAAATGATATCTCAATCCATCAGGGTTCCCTCTCTATGAGGGTTAGGGTTTGCTCCTGCTGCAACATCTAGTTCCCTTTTAAGGTTTTGTTTTTGCCAGTTTTTCGTAGTATAATCTTGGCCGTTTCTTCCTTTCCTACATTACACTTTCTTTTCCTCTCATCTACATACCATCTACTCACATTTTCTTTCTTCTGTTCTTAGTTCTCCTGTGTTTTTCCCTTTCATTTTTGTTATGTCACATGTCTAGTTTTTTTTATTCACATTTTTTATTTTTGTTAATAGGTATAAGTATTCTATTATTCTTGTGGTGTTTATTTGTGATCTTTTTCATTTAATTCTCTATGCTTCTTGTGTTTGCAATATTTGATTACGAAAATCATGTCAGACCAATGAAGGATAATAAACTCAGAAAGATCATCTATGCAATCAATGCCGATAACCATGAATTTAAGTACTTTAGAGCTAAAAACAATAGAAATGGTAGAGGAAGGAAGTAGGTATGGTATTGATCTTGATTTTTTGTTTGGCATGCTTGCTACTATCTGAACGCCCTTTTAATTCTTATGCCCTAATGGACTTAATGAAAAGAGTCTAGAAGCCAAGGAAACCTCTTATGTGCCTTAAATGGGGAATAAATTTATTTCTTTTCTACTTTGAAGATAAAAGGGATCTGGATTGGGTGCTCGCGAATGAGCCTTGGCATTTTGATATTAATATTTTCATGCCTGAAAACAATGACTGGCAATAAGCAACCCTCTTTGATTCAATTTAATCATGCATCCTTTTGGATTCAAGCCTATGATTTACCTCTATATTGTATGAATGAGGTAACAACCTGCACATTGGTAGAACGAGTTGGAGAATTCATCAATGTTGATAAATTTGATATTGAAGTTGGTGGAAAGTTTTTAAGATTTAAGGCCAAAGTAAAGGTGAAAGAACCTTTACTTAGGGGTATAATATTCTCTATAAAAGGGAACCAAGTCTGGATTCCATTGAAGTATGAAGGTGATGCGGACTAAATAGGTTTACAGTTTATGGAATGACTTGAAGGTAAATGTATGGGCCGTGTGCGCAATAGTGCTTTCAAAAGCCATAACTTTTGACTTCGGATGAGTTATGAGGCCCATAATATATCAAATCGAATGTCGTTTAGATATCTATTAGCATAACTAGGCTTACTAGTCGTAGCCACTTTTTGGGCCCAAATTTGACTGTTTAAAACTATTTTGGAGGCTTTTAAGTTTTGTGCTCATTTTTATTTTTGTTGGACCTTTTATTTTATTGGGCTTCGATTAGGCTCTTTTCATTTAGGGTTGCTTTTGTGAACTTATAAATTTATCTTTTTCAGATTTGGGAGAGTTTTTTTTGGTGATTAATAAAATCTTTGAAATTTCTCAATTTTTGTGTTCTTAATTGAATTCAAAATTTGATGCCTATTTTTTAGTATTCATGTGAATCAACAAATTAATAGAAGATTGATTTATGGTATTCGTACGTAAATCAATACATCTCAATTTATACACAGGCTTTCGCTATGTCAGAAGGCCTACCTTTCTTTTGTTTCCATTGTGGCAGGTTGGGCCATATAGTAAAGCAATATAGTGAGTATGATGGTGAAGTTAATCATGAGCTAAGCTAGTAGAATTATGGGGTGAGGTTGAAGGCATCCCCTCTCATAAAGAGCAAAGAACCTATTTTACACCAGATTCTCAATAGACTTGCACTTTTTTGTGACAATAATATTGTGAATTTACCTCCCTAACACCTTTTCCTACAAAACCTATACCTTACACTACTATATCCCTATGTCCACCCCCTCTACCCTGAACATTTTTATATCTATTCTCAGGTTCTTATGAGACTATCCTAACTTCTTTGGTCAATGTTCAAATCTAAAAAGAGACTTCCCCACCAAATTTATTTATCCCACGTGAAAATACCACTCAGGTATAATCTCAACCTCCATCTTTACCTCTAAACCAAAATAAAACTTCTACACCAGATCTAATAAACCTAATTGAAATAGCCAAACAAGTACTACCTTATACCTTTTCCATTCCACCAAACCATAATGGTCTCAAAAAATCCCAAACACAAGACTCTGGTGACCACAATTTGTCCTTTTACCTTTGATGGTTTTGCTACCCAACAATCTGAAAAAACAAATGATTTCAAACTTTTTGCTGACATTTTCCTTGAAACAAACACTTCCCCACTTTCTCCATATAAAAAGAGATTGGCAACAAAAATGAAACAAAGCACCTGGATCTATTTTAACCCAAATCCCTACAGATCATTTGAACCCATTAAATCCTAACCTAACTTTAAAAGAAAACCAAATGTAGCCATGTCTAGCACCTAAAAAAAAGATCTCTTTGTCTCAAATTGACACAGCTGATCTTGAGTTGTATGAAGTTAGTTATGATTTTCTCCCAATAGCATCCTCGCCGAGAACCATGCGTTGCCTCAGTTAGAATTGTCGGGGGCTTGGGAACCCATGTAAAATTTGCATTCTCTAAATGATTATTCTTCAAGAAGATCCCACTGTTATTTTTTTTTAATAAAGATAAAATAGCATAAAGATGAGATGTTTGAAGTGCGAAAGAAATTTAGTTTTGGTAATGGCATCAATATTAGTTGTACTGGAGGTGTGAATGGTAAAAGATGAGGGTTATCCTTTTTCTGGGAGGATGATTGTAATATCTATGACCTTGAACCAAATTTATTTAAATTAATGATAATTAAGGATTATTTGAATATATTAAGTTGATATTCAATAGAGTTGATTAGTATTACTTTAGTTAGAAATATAATAAAGTATAATTAAGAATTGATTGTCTTGTATTAAATTGAAGTTGTTAAGAGTTAATATTATTATTGTTGTGAGAAATGATAAGAATAAAATATAAAAAATAAAGTTTGGATTTAATTAAATAGAAGTGGAAGGGATGATATTTAAAAGAAAGTAAGAAAGAAATTGTAACTAAAGAGAGTAAATAAAGTTAGAAAGAAAGAAAGGAAAGAGAAGGGATTAAAGTAAAGAAAAGTAGAGGAGTTGTTGGTTAGCTACAGGAGGAAGTATGGTGAAGAAGAAGATAAGGGAGGAAGAAGAAGATGAAAGAAGCAGAAGAAGATAAGGGAAGAAAACAAGAAAAAAGGAGAAGAAGAAGAGCTCTGGAAATCTGATTTGGACTTCAACAAATTCAAGCAAGAAAATTCAATTTTCTACCTTGTGAGTGGCTTACCATTAAAAAAATTCCTTTTGTTTTTGGTAGTTTAAACCTTTGAGTTCTTTTATGGAAATGTTTAAGTTTTAACTAGAGATCTAGGCTTTTATTTTAATGTTATTCGACTTATTTTTCGTTGCTTAAAGTTCTATGATCAGTACTTGAACTTTTGTCATTGATAAATTAAGATTTTTTTTGAATTTCTACTACTGAATTTGAACCAGAGGCTGATCAGGCGGTGCCTCTTTATTGAGGCGACACCTGATCACCTCAAAGGCAATGCCTCAGAGGAAGAAAGGCGACGCCTCCTTGACTCGTGTAGGGGTGATGCCTTTGTTAATGGCAGTGCCACTTTGCCAATCTGTCAGTGCCTCTACACCAAGAGGCAATGCCCCTGTATAGAGGAGGCACCTCTGTAGCCTGATTTGCACTTCATTTGGTTTGTTTTTGAATAGATTAAAGGGTATACTTAAATCAAACCTTAGAATAACGTACTAGAGCAATTTAGATGCTATAAAACAATTGTAATTCTTAAATTGTTCATGTTAGAGGTTTGAACTAAATAATTTATAGGGCATATGAATACCGTATATTATTGAGTCTCAGACAAAGAGACTAAATTATAATTGTGAATAAATTAACGGTGAAAGTCTAGTAATTGAATGTTAAAGAACATCAAATCGATATAGTTATATCCTTACAACAAATGTGAATAATAAATCTAAGAACATCAGAATGATAAAATACACCCTTACAATTAATATTAAGATTTCATAAGTATTATGTTGATTAACACATGAATACATAAGGGTGGAAGATATATATATATATATATATATGCAATGATTTAGCCACTTAATTTATAACTGTCTTTGGGACAACGCATGGATTCAGAGGTGCCTTTGGGGTGAATCCTTGTAGTTATACAATATGCATATGAAACTATTGTAAATGACTTTATGATTTGGCTAGTGTGGGCTATGAAAATAAGAGTTGAGATGTTGTGAGAGAGTTATTTGTATATTGTTGTCAATTTTGAGAAAAGTTTGGTAATGAATCAATTATGAGATAATTGTACGAAATTGTCATTTGAGAAAGATATAATTGATAATAAGAATAGTGTTTAATACTCAAATGAATGAAATTATCAACTCTCGTGAGAACTGAATGAATGAATTATATTACAAATCAAATCATGAAAGTATGATATGATAAATAATTCGGTTTATATGAATTTTTGCATTATTTGTAACTTGAGGAATTAAGACCTCAAGTGTATTGAAATTATTAATAGTTGAATTCCACGGAGTCAAAGGTTTAATGAAATGAGTTATTGCATCGAGTCTTAATTTTTGAGAAAAATATCTAAATCTTTATTATGCATTTAATTTGCATTAATTACGAAAATATTTTAATCATTCTCATGTGAATGGATTTTTTTATTAAAGGTTTTAATGGAAATGAATTATTATCCCTTGAAATATTATTTAATAAATGTGGGCATTTTCAAGTATTAAACAGCTTTCAAATTATTGTTGTATTTTAGATAAAGTAACATTCAGACAAATGTTTTCCATTTAAAGAGATATTAGTTGCTCACTAGGTAATTTCCTTTCGGAATTACTTACCACTGTTTTAAAAATATATTTTCAGCTTAGTTAGACTATAGTCTAATAGTATGGCAGTACAGTGGGTCACTATAGTATACGAGGTCCCTACTGCTGAGATGTTGGTGAGGTCCATAGTCTGCCATAACACAGATGCTGAGTTAGTCTTTAAGGTCACTGCCTTATCCATAGGAGCTGATGCACGTGTATCATCCATGTCAGAGGAGCACTTCGATAGTGTCTGTACTTTTTTTTGAGTCTACTATGCTACCTCGTTGGATGTTCATCTCACTCTCACTTAGATGTGATGCAGTCTACCAGATGCATCTTTTTGACTTTTTGCTTATGGCCATCTCTACACCCTATAGTGCTTGATACGAGAGCTTATTTTTGAGCCATTGGGCTAGATGAGTTTTATGAGGGTTTTGGCCTAGACGTGTTGCTTCTACTACCACCACTATCTTCCGGACTGAGATTCGTGGCACCAGAGAGATAGATGTTAGGGCAAATAATAATGTATCACTGTATTACTTATTTTAGCATCTAGTTCTCTTTTATTATATTTTGATGATGTATATATTTACATGTTATGATGGATGGTTAGCATATGTGCTTGATATTATTATGTATGTTTATTGAGTATTGATGTTAAGTTATTATCTTGCCATCTAGAATTGTTGATATATGGTTATATCTATCAGAAATGATGTTTGATGACAATTAAGAATATGAAAATGTAAATGAATAAGTGGTATTATAAAGTTATTCAAATATGGTGATTTCACTGGTAGAGTTACTAAATATTGAGGTTCAAATTGGTACAGGTTTTCCATATCGCATTTAAGTGGAAGTATTAAACTTTAAGATCTCATTATATGTATGAGTTACTTTATATATATATTAAGATTTGATTTTAAGTACTATGGATATAATTGTGTATTCGTAGATTGAGTATGGAGAAGGGTGTGACAAGTTATGGTATTAGAGCTTAAGGTTATTCGGTTCTATAGACACTAAGAAATATCATGTTACATATTGTACACATTATAAAATATTGAGTTGGTGAATATACATATATGTTGTAATGATGAAGATTTCTTTGATTTTCAGAAGATGGCAAGAATTAGAGGTGGATTAATTGGAAATCGGGATAGAGGTCATGGTCGAGGTTGTGGAAAGGGTAGAGCTAGAGGTAGAGGACATGAAGTCCAACTAGAGAGAGTTAGGCTAGTCGAGTTAGCCAACATTGTTAGTAGGAGTAGAACACTTCAGGAAGAATCATCTACATCGTCAGTTTCTATTGGTAATGAGAGAGACAATATGTTGAATGTTCACTCTAATACTTTGCAAGGAAGTTCTATGTCAGCTACCTCAGCATCAATCTTTGAACATGTACCTAGAAGAGTGAGAAATGTGTATTATACACCACCTCCAGAGATACCTAAGGATGTGCTGAATCCACCTGCAGCTCCAGTAGTATATATAGATGCTATCGATTTAGCTACAACAATGGCAACAGTAATGGCAAAATGTGAGAGGTATAGGAAGCCTAGAGATATCATCGAGCATGCGAAGAAATGTAGGGCTTACGATTTCCATGGAACCCTAGACCTAGGAAAATTGAATAAGTGGGCCAAAATAGTGGAAAAGGCCTTCAACACATTACAGCTTAGTGATATTGAGAAAGTAAGCAATGTCTATAGCCTTATGTTTGAGAGGGCGGATGATTGGCTAGTGAGAATCAGGAATCTCTATGGAGAAGCGTTTACATGGCAACTCTTCAAAGAAGAGTTTGGTAGAGAGTACTTAACAGAGACTTTCCAGAAGCAAAGGAAAGTTGCCTTTGTGAATCTGGTACAAGGGTTGATGTTCGTTAGGGATTATACGAATAAATTTGAGGAGTTATACCAGTATGTAAAGGATATTTACCCTACAGAGGAAGCTGAAAATGACAAGTTTTGAGATGGGCTGCATGTGTCCCTGAGAAGGAAGTTAAATCTTTATATCTGTACGACCTTTCGAGGCTAGGTCGAGAAAGCAATGGAATATGAGAGACTTGATAAAGAGTTGGAATCTATAAATAAGACTAAATCTCATCACCAAGAGGGATCTCAAGACTACCTTGGAGGGGTAACAATAATCAAAGATCAAGTTTTAATCTCTATTCGTGAGGCAATGTGCGATTAGGAGGAAACTTTCGATCACAAGGTAGTCAGATATCTGTGAGGCCACCAATACCTTCTTTTCGACCAAATAGCTTTGGAAATGCTCTAAGAGGAGGAGTGGTAATGTCTTGGTGTAATTTATGCAAGAAGAATCATGTGGGTAATTGTGTTAGGAGCGGTGTGCGCTATTTTAAATACAACGAAGTAGGACATCATGCCCATGAATGTACCAAGGGTATATTTGGGGAACCCTCAATGCAAGAGTCAAATGCTCCTAGACCTGGAAGAGTTGATAGACCTCCCATTACTGCAACAACCATTGGTGCAAGAAGTGAAGCTAGTAGGGCTCCACAAGCTCAGGAGAGACCTATGGGACAAACTAGTACATCAGAGAATGTTCAACAAATAAGATTTATGGAGTGATTAAGAAGGAGACGAAGAATGCACCAGATGTAATTAAGGGTATGGCTTTTATTTGTAATAAGTTAGCTTGTGTGTTAATTGATTCAGGTGCAACATTCTCATTTATATCCTCTACATTTATTCTGCATAATAAACTAGAATTGTTTGATAAAGATGAACCTGTTTTGGTTAGCATGCCTATGGGAGTTAGTGTGATTTATGATAAGATTATTAGAAATGTCATCGTGAAAATAGGAGAAGATATGTTAGAATGGGATTTTATGTCCTTACCATTGAGCGACTTTGATGCAATTTTAAGTATGGATGGATTAAGTCGTTATAAAGCCAATGTTAATTGTTTTGAGAGGAAAGTGATGTTTAAAAAAGAGAATGGAATAAAAGTATATTTTGAGGGAGATAACAGAAAAGCTCCAACTAAGATAGTTTCAGCTATAACAGCTATGAAGTATCTTAGGAAGGGATATGAGGCATATTTGGTTTTTGTAATTGATAAAAGAAAAGAGGAAAAAGAATTAAAGAAAGTTCCTATTGTGAATGAATTTAAGGATGTGTTTTCAGAGGAACTACCGAAATTACCCCCTGAGAGAGAGATTGAATTTGAGATTGAGTTATTGTCAGGTACGACACCTATATCTCAAGCTCCATATAGGATGGCTCCAGCAGAATTAAAAGAGTTAAATGTGCAATTGCAAGAGCTTTTAGATAGAGGCTTCATTAGGCCAAATTTTTCTCTATGGAGAGCACCGGTGTTGTTTGTTAAAAGGAAAGATGGATCTATGAGATTGTGTATAGACTACAAGCAATTAAATAAGGTTACAATTAGAAATAAGTATCCATTACCATGGATAGAAGATTTGTTTGATCAACTTCAAGGAGCCATAGTGTTTTCTAAGATAGATTTGAGGTCTGCAAGAATAATGTTTAATACTCAAATGAATAAAATTCTCAACTTTCGTAACAACTGAATGAATGAATTATATTATAAATCAAATCATGAAAGTGTGATATGATAAATAATTCGGTTTATATGAATTTTTCATTACTTATAACTTGAGAAATTAAGACCTTAAGTGTATTAAAATTATTAATAGTTGAATTCCATGAAGTTAAAAGTTTAATGAAATAAGTTATTAGGTCTAGTCTCAATTTTTGAGAAAAATATCTAAATCTTTATTATGCTTTTAATTTGCATTAATTACAAAAATATTTTAATCATTCTCATGTGTAGGGATTCTTTTATTAAAGGTTTTGGTGGAAATGAATTATTATCCCTTGAAATGTTACTTAATAAATGTGAGCATTTTCAAGTATTAAACAGCTTTCAAATTATTGCTACATTTTGGATAAAGTAATGTTTGGATAAATATTTTCCATTTAAAGAGATATTAGCTGCTCACTGGGTAATTTTATTTTGGAATTACTCACTATTGTTTTAAAAATATATTTTCAATTTAGTTAGACTATAGTCTAGCAGTATGGCAGTACAGTGGGTCACTATGGTGTACGAGATCACTGCAGTTGAGACGTTGGTGAGGTACATAGTTTTTTATGACACATATACTGAGTTAGTCTTTAAGATCACGGTCCTACCCATAGGAGCTGATGCACATGTATCAACCGTGCGAGAGGAGCACCTCAACAGTGTCTGCACTATTTTCTGAGTCTACTACGCCGCCTCGTTAGATGTTCAGGTCACCCTCACTTGGGTGTGATGTAGTTTACCAAATGCATCTTTTTGACTTTTTGCTTATGGCCATCTCTACACCCTCCAGTGCTTGATACGAGAGCTTATTTTTAATCTATTGGGCTAGATGCATTTTATGAGGGTTTTGGCCTGGACGTGTTGCTTCTACTACCACCACCATCTTCCGAACTAAGATCCGTGGCATCGGAGAGATAAATGTTAGGGTAAATAATAATGTATCACTGTATTATTTGTTTTAGCTCATTTATTATATTTTGATATGTATATATTTTCATGTTACGATGGATGGTTAGCACCTATGTGCTTGATATTATTATATATGTTTATTGAATACTGATGTTAAGTTATTATCTTGCCATCTAGAATTGTTGACATATGGTTATATCTATCAGAAATGATGTTTGATGACAATTAAGAATGTGAGAATGTGTAAATGAATGAGTGGTATTATAAAGTTATTCAAATATGGTGATTTCACTGGCAGAGTTACTAAATATTGAGGTTCAAATTGGTACAGGTTTTTCATATCACATTTAAGTGAAAGTATTAAACCTTAAGATCTGGTTATATGTATGTTAATATTATATGTAAGAGTTACTTTATATATATTAAGATTTGATTTTATGTACTATGGATATAATTGTGTATTAGTTGATTTAAGTATGGAGAAGTGTGTGACAATGATATCTAGGTCCAGCTGTTATCTTTATCTTTGAACCACATTGATGTTCTAATGTCGTTGTTGGGTAGTCAGCCCCAATGGAGGTTCACTAGGATTTATGGATGGCCAGAGGATCATCTAAAATGCAATACTTGGGAATTAATAAATGACTTAAGTTCTTCCAACTAATGGCCTTAGGTTTATGGAGGAGACTTCAATGAAATCCTTTTTGGGTTTGAAAAGGTGGGTGGTTAGCCGAAAGATTTTGACAAAATGGAAATTTTTAGTAGAGAGATCTCGGGCCTTTAGTGGCTTTAAGTTTACATGGTCAAATGGGAGGTAAAATGATCAGAATATACATACAGGAGGGACTTGACAAGTTTGTAGCCAACCAACAATGGATAGATCTTTTTGGCAGCTTTCAAGTTCATCATTCGCTGAGGTAAGGGTCAGATCATTGTCCAATTCTGTTGCAATGGAAAGTAAAGAAAAGAAGGAAAAAGGGAACCAACTCTTTAAATTTGAATCCATGTAGTTCAAAATGAAAGTTGCAAGGCGATTATAGATGAAGCATAGTCAACATCTCGTGGAAGGGTCTCAAGCTCGGCTGCTATAGAGAAATTATAAGTTGGCTCTCAAAACATGGAAAATACATACTCTGGCCATGTTATATTATAAATGAATAACTTGAAAAAGGAGTTGGCTACTTTACATCGGCAACCTAAGACTGACAGTATTGTTTTATAATTTTAAATATCACATAGTGAATTGGATAAAATTTTTTTAAAAGAAGGTAGTTTAGCAACAATTTTTAATGAAACAAAATAAACATTCTAAATAAATTATGATTATGTAATTTGTAATTCCAAAAAATAAAAAAAGAGTGCAGAAATAAATGAGTGGACTGCAAAAATTTTTTTAAAAAATTTTATGATTAATGTTAAATGTCACACTTGACAATTAATATGAAGTGTCATGTCCCAAAGTTGGGATTGCAACCGGCGCTAGTAAATTAAATAGAGTTAAAACCATAAAAATCGTAGCAAGTTTAAATTCACAAATGAATGATATTGTATGCGAAAATTTTGTCAAAAATTTAGCCAAGTCTCCACTAAATTACGGATTGAATATCTCTATCAAAAGTTGAACTAATCTACGGTATACTTTCAAGCGCAGGCTATGTCAAACAAGACATGTGGCAACCAAACACTATCTAATTTTAAAGACATCTCCATATAATTATAGTAAATAAAAATTTCTTTATAAATTGCAACGTTTATTTTTTTTTATTTTTTTATTGTATAACTTAATATTGTTATAGATTTTTTAATAAATAAATAAATATATATATATGTGTGTGCGCGCGCGTGGGCGTGCGTGCGTGTGTACATGTAGCCTCCCGTAGATCGATACCCGAAAGTGATGAAGTCAGATTATATATGTGTGTATTACTTTTATGTTATTTCAATTTTTGATTTAATACCTTTATAATTAATAGTCACTTATTATTGCAATTAATTTTTATTTTTATTTTATTCAATATTTTATTATTAATTAGACATTTACTATTGTAATTAATTTTAATCTCATATAATTAATTGGTCACTCATTATCTAATTAATTTTTCAATTTTTAGTTAATAATCTATTCAATTTTATATGTTACTTTTATATTATTTTAATTTATAAAT
>CATIWO010215081.1:0-11401 GCA_949673435.1 Macaranga tanarius
GAAATGAAACTAGACTTATACATAAAGATTTTTAATGATTTGTAAGTGAATTTTTCAACTTGGATTTTATATATTTGTTCATGAGGTTTATACTATATTGGTTTTAAGCTATATTTGTATAAGTATGTATTTTGTGGTTGATAGTTGATGTTGTTATGCATTGTATACTTATGTGATATATGTTATGATTGTGAAGTTGCATGGCATATGGTTGTGTTCTTGAAAGAATTTATTTTCTTTCTAATTAGAACACATGTTGTGGTGAATTGAGGCCACGTGTAACGGGGGTTACACTAATAGATATATATATATATTCATTATTTTGTATAGTTCATTAATAATTGTATGTATAAGTAGTGTGAAGATTTTAAGATTTGCATGATTTCTGTATCGATTTATACTTTAAACATCACCAATTTTTGTATAATTGGGACATGATTTGATATTCATTTTGCTTGATCGTTTGCTAAAGTCTGTGTTTTAATTGTAAACACATATAAAAGCCTACTGATGTGACGCCTCTTCATAGAGGCGGTGCCCGCGTGTGCTGAGGCAATGTCTGTTTCACCTCAGTACTATGAGACGACGCCTCTATATGGAGGCGCCACCTCTACGCGGCCCGGATGGTCTTTTGGCGTGACAATTTGTGATCTTTTGCATGCATTTTTTTTTATTTCGTATAGTTTATTGCATATTTACGACTTTAATTGTTTATTATCATGTACTGACTTTTTTCTGCTTCCTATAGGTTATTTTTTCATAAGCCAAGTGATGCCTTATTGCAGGCACATATAGCTAGCAACCTACGGGTTATCTTTTTAGTTTAATTTTTATGATTTTATTTTTATTCGATTTTAATCTTTATTCTAATTTTTGTGTGCTAAACAGTTGTAATCATTTCTCCTTCCCCTTTTTTCTTTGCATGTGCATTTTATTTATTCATTTTTATTGTTTTATTTATTGTTAATTGTGGATGAATTATGATATTGTATATATGTATGTTGTGAATCAAACATAATTATATATAAATTGGATTAATTAAATGATGGACCTAATTATAAAATTTGGAATTTGCGTGGAGGCAACTACATATTCACATATAATTAAGGAAATAATTAAAAAAAATAAAACACGAAATACAAATGGAGCCTGATTGTAAGGTCGAGTAGGCATTCTAAAAGCCCATATCTAGTTTTCGGACCTAATTTCTAAGGACGGTTGCTAGACTCATTCGTGGGATCCAATTACTGTAGAGTGTGTCTCGGATTTCACCCGAGTGGCGACTTCATCTCCGACTTAAGCCCATTAAAATGTCCAAATTTATATTTTTTAGTGGGCCATGAGCCACACAGTGTCGTTGTGGCACCCACCAGGCACCACATACAAGTGTCCAAACAACAATACATCCATGTGGTATAAGAAAAATTTTTCTGATGAAAGATATGCATTTTTATACAAAACTCTTATTATATATATACATTGTACATTTAATAAGTACATAACTTTATAACAAAATAGATTCATGATTTAATACTAAATGTCCTAATGCTAAAATGATCAATGTTCATATGGATGGAGATGTCGACACCAAGCCTGCCTTTTGACCCATCTGAGCTCACAACTAAACTTACTTCAAGCTTTCTATCAACAAGCCTCAAGTCAGGCTATCCAACAAAGCCTGAAAATCACAATTGCAAAGGAATAAGCTTGCGACTCAATAAATAATTATTAAGATAAGTTTACATATAGTTCTCCTTAAGAACTAATTAAAGAAAAATATATAAATAATTTGCTTCACGCCAAAACTTTAGAAAAATAACAAAATTCATAAAGCTAATCTCATGTTAAAAATTCACTAGAGTGCATTGGAATCAAGTTCGGTGCATAAAAATTCAAAGAAGTTAATTAGGGGATAGAAGGCGTGCCGACTCGGGCTGGCGTACTGAGTCGGGACAGCAACCCTTGGTGCAAACTCGGTACTTGATGCCGAGTTACTCCTTCGCTGGTGCCGACAGAAGGCTCAAGTACCGACTCGGGCCTCGGTGCCAAGTCGCGCTCATCAGTAATACAACGGTGCTGACTCGTGCTGGGGTGCCGAGTCGGCACAGAGGCACCTTGTGCTGAGTTGTCCTGATTTTTGGGCATTCATTCTTTACACAATTTCTCTCTCACACGACCGTATTTTAAAAACCATATAGCCGTGACCAAACTTGTGCAACATTCAAATACCACAAATATATATTCAAACACCAAACCTCAATTGTTAATGTCTCAATACATCAAGTCATATCATTCCAAGTAAACCACAATAACATCCTCACATTCAATTTATAGCATAATCTTCACATTCCATTCACAACATAATCCTCATATTCAATTCACATTAAACATGTATGTAAATATGATGCATCAATACATGATTATGCAAGTTAGTATCCGGATAAACCTTTCCTCACACAATTTTCTCACACTTAGCCTCATCGGCTATTTTTCCTCATATTATTAATATCAAATAAATGGCCATTTAGTGAGACTATCTGCCCTGGCTTAGTCTCACTTGGGTAGCTATTCGCCCGGCTCAGCTTGCCTATCTCACACAATATTTTAATATCACTCAAATGGCTATTAGTGAGACTATCCACCCAGCTCAGTCTTATTCGGGTAGCTATACGTCCGGCTCAACTTGCCCATCTCACAATCATATAATTTTCCTCACTTTCCTCATATCATGCGATATGCATATATTTCAATCATTCTCACAAAATATCACAATGCATATTTACAATTATATCATCACAATTCAACACCCTTTTCATTTCTCATCATTTCCTTTTTTTATAGTGAATCACAATTCACCTTTATCATAAGCAATGCATATCAATTCATACCACATCAAGTGGCTTGCACTTATAGGTGCCAATATTCACAATCCATCTCTACACATGTTCAATCGACCATTCAATAGTCTCATAACTATATATATATATATATATATATATATATATATATATATATATATATTCATCATGCTTTCTCACAATAATCATATTCATATATATACTCATCAATCCTTTCTCACAACAATATATTCATAGACATATACTCATCAATCCTTTCTCACAACAATATATTCATATATATACACTCATCATTCTTTCTCACAATAATATGTTCATATATATATACTCATCATTCTTGCCACTTAAATGGCATACACAATCAATATAGTTAAATAGCTATAGTTACTTGAAAATCACTACATGTAAGCATTATAATAATAATTACTTACCTCAAGCCTTCAACTCCTTCTTAAATAAAAGCTCCCCCTATTGAATAGGGTTTTCTCTAGTTCTATCAACTCCTACACACAATCATGTGCCAATTTCAACAAGCAAGCATAGCAATTCACCCTAAAATCATAAAAGGGCAACTAGATGCTCAAAGTTCAATGTGTTCAAATAATTCACACACAAGTCCAAAAATCATGAAAATATTACTGAAACTAGACATATGAGTCTACTTCAAATTCCAACTAGAATTACTTGATTTGGACATGAGTGGAATTAATTATAGATTTTTGATACAACTCGGGTAAAACAGGTAAAACAGAGTTGACAGCATGAACACGAAAATGTAGAGCCCTGCTGTCAGTCTTAACAGTAGAATCAGCTAAACCTCAAAACACAAAAGCTGTAGAGGACACTCTGAAATTTCCAAAGCATAAAACCTTGACAAATCAGATGTCTACAACTCAAGTTATGGATAAAATAATAAGACTGATGCACAAGGAAAACAGAACCCAAATTTCCCAACATCAAAACCTAATTCAATTAACCAAAATAAATGCAGGGCTTACCAAATATGATGCTCCACTAGCTACTAGATCTCCTCAAGCTTCCTAAAATGATTGTTAGAAGAGTAGAGAATTAACAAAAATCTCCCCAAAGCTATCAAGATCACTCTTCTTCTCTACAACCAATTCTCTACAACACTACCAAATATATACACACACACCAATTCTCCACCAATCACCATTCAACAAATATAGCCTAAGGTGTCTTCCTCATTAATGCTAATTTATCCCTTAATAAAATAATACGAACTCTCTTAATTAAATATACACAAATATCAACACCAAAATCTCTACACTTTAACACCACCACACCCACATACATATACACTCACACAAACTTTAGCCAATCAAATATAACCATTTGCCCCTCTTAAAGTCTTCCTCCAATAATACTTAATTATCACCAAATATCATAATAATAAAAACAATAATAATATATATACAAATTATGACTTAACAACTAATATCATAATAATACTCAAAGAAAATATCAACCAAATATCTTCCTAGCCCCTTAATGAAATAGGCATATTACAAATTACCCCCATAACTTCCAATTGTGACAAATAGGTCCAAACTTATCTTACAAATAAGTCCCTCTTTGCCAACATACACATGCCCCACTTAGATGAAATCCATAATTCTACTCCACATGTCATGAAAATAATATACATGAACAGTGCATCTAAGATGCGGGTGCTACAATCGTGGTCGCCAAACACTTAAGCGCGCGCTGAACCCTACGGCCTACAAATATAAAAGTAACACACACACGTGTAATCTAAATTTTTCACTTTCGGGTATCATCGAGGCCAGCTGTCAAAAATAGGAGATTTTAACTGGGGATATATAACAATTTTTTATATATTAAAATATTTAATAATATAATAAAATATAAAAATTTATTAAAAGATCTATAAAAATACTAAGTTATAACCCGGGCATCGCATAGGCTATTAACTAGTTTATAGTGCATTTCACAGTAATTTTACTTTTATATTATTATAAAATTAAATTATCTTTATAATCAATAATGGTTACTTGTCCAATAAAAGTCACGTTATAAGAAAATCAACTTACTCTAAAATCATACATATATATATATATATATATATATAACTCTACAATTTTTCTTTCTTTAGTATCATGTGATTTTAGTTTATGCATTAAATTTTAGAAATTTATCATATTTTTAAATAAAATATTAAAAAATATATTTTTTAAACTATATTAAAAATTTTATTATATTTCTGCTATATCACTGATATCCATATCCTCGATACTAACCTAATAATACTTAAATTTTATTTTTCTACCTCAAATAATTCAAATAGTAATTTAAATTATTAAATTCTATATTTAATTATTATTTTTTATTAATAAAAAGTTACCAAATTTGTATTATTATAATAATTTTTTGAATTCATAAAATTATAAATTATTTAATTATTTTAAAATATATGTATTATTTGGCATAACGCGGATGGACGACTAATAACATTTATAAATGATGCAGGATTACAGGGCTGAGGTGTAAGAGGATTTTATCGTTGTCAAAATTTATTACTACTGAAATTGATTTTTAGGTTTTTTTTTTTCACAGTACCAAAACCACATCGTTTTCTCTTAAATAAGCCGGATCCCAAAGTCTAGAACTAGAAGTAGAACTAAAAACTAAAACCCCAGATCCTTCTTCCACTTTCTTCTTTCTGCTATTGCTGCAAAATCCACATTTCATTTTTAGGGTTTTTGCCTCTGTACCTTAGCTTTGATCCAACAACAACAAAAACAGATTAAAAGCCGATTTTTTTAGTTTTATTTTACAAAAAATGCACGCTCCAGTTCTGGTTCTCAGTAAGTTTGTTGTTCTATTTTCATTTCTTAGTTTTTTTATGTAATTAATGTGTTGTTGTTAATGGTAAAATTTACTCAAATCCAAAACAGAGGATTCTTTGAAACGCGAGTCTGGAACCAAAGTACACCATGGCAACATTCAAGCTTCCAAGGTATATTCCGCCACCACTCACTATGTTCTGTTGTGAATAATTTCATTTAATATATATTTTAAAACAGGCTGTTGCTGATATTATCCGTACAACTTTGGGTCCTCGATCCATGCTCAAAATGTTGCTTGATGCTTCTGGAGGTTAGGCTTTTTTCACCATTATTAATTGAATTTGATTTTTTTAGTACATTTGTTATGTCTGGGAAGGAAATGAAATCATGCCGACAGTGAAATCATTTCTTGCTATACTTGGATAGAATAATCACTTATTCCAAACAGGGCCTTATATTTTTTTTAGGATTAAAAGAATTTGTTGGATATTAGCTCTGATTTTTGTTCTTGCTTGTAGGAATTGTTGTTACCAATGATGGGAATGCTATCCTTCGTGAACTCGATGTTGCTCACCCGGCAGCAAAGGCATGCCCTCTTTTTTTTCTCACCCAGATTATCTTTACATCAACTTTAACAAGAAGCTATATGTATATATATATTTACACATCTACTAAGTGCTCAGATGGAATTGTTTATAGATGTTTTTTAGATCAACTCATAAGTCATACTTGAATTGTACTACTAAAATATGCTATTATTTATTGTAAGTTGCAAAAAAGACTTCAACTTTGGAGTAACATGGGAACTTTCTTTTTGTATATATTAGTTCTGTTTGATTCCAACTGAATGTTTCCACTTCATTCTTTCTCTGTTTTTTTTCTTTGAATCTTTTTGACATGTTTTTACATCACAGTCGATGATCGAATTGAGCCGCACACAAGATGAAGAAGTAGGAGATGGGACTACATCTGTGATTGTACTTGGTATGTTTTCTAGACTAAACTGTTGATTGTATGTATTACTGCATTAGTGGGATTATTTTTGTATGCTGTCATTTGGGAATAATTAATGATTATTCCATGTTCTTGGTACTGTTATGCACATTGCAACTTTGACCATTTGGGTTTATCATTAGGAATCACCTACAATGGGGAGTTAAAATTTAATTTACATCTCTCTTTGGAGAATTTGAACTATTTTATGATCATTTTCTTAATTATTTCTTTTGGGATTTGATCTATTTCAGCTGGAGAGATGCTTCATGTTGCCGAAGCCTTCATTGAAAAGAGTTATCATCCTACAGTCATTTGCCGAGGTAATGGTGCTAGTGCTTTTTGAATTCCGTTTCTGCTTGTGGGCCACAGCTTCACTTCTGATTAGAAAAAGTTCTTTATTTGAGTTGCAGCCTACAATAAAGCTCTGGAGGATGCCATTGCTGTGCTTGACAAAATTGCTATGTCCATTGATGTCAATGACCGTAAGTTGCTCAAATGCTTCATTTAATTTATTTTTATTATTCTTTTTTACAGTTATTGTTCATATTTGGATGTAGAACCAAGTGTACCCTGGACAAGAAGTAAAGATTTAGTTTGTTACTTAATTTTTTTTTTTAATATGGAAGATTTTATAATTTTGAGATAGGGCTACATGTGATATGTATTGTTTATTGGAAATGGAACCTACCTTTCATTAGGAACAAATGCTTTTACTCTTATCAGGAAATATTTGTGTTTTTGGCAACTGTTAGTAACATATGGATATCCATGGCAGGTGCAACATTGTTGGGTCTGGTAAAGAGCTGTATAGGCACAAAGTTCACAAGTCAATTTGGGGACCTAATTGCTGTAAGCATCTCTTTCGGTTTTATATCTAGTATTCTATCAAAGTTTGAGTAGTATTTCCTGTTATTCAAGAGCTATTGCTTATATTGGTACCATGAACACTAATAAGACGTGGAATATGAATCTCTCAAATTAACATGGCTATATGGTCAACTGTGAAGTGTTGCAAAATGCAAGAGTTTTATGTCATTTTATTAGAAATGAAACATATTTACCAACAAATATATGACTGGAGAGTTGTCAGAAGCTGTCCAAGTGATGAGTGATATTTATACCATCAAACATATTTATACAATATCCATTTAGCAGCTTCTTGTTCTTTTGCATCTCTTTGATAGTTCTTCTTTAGGTTTCAAGTCTTCTGAGATGGAGGAGTGCTGGAAATTAATCATATTCAAGCACTGTTCTTCCCTTCAATTAATATTTGATGGTTAATTTGTGTTCTCTTTCTGTTGGCTTCGGTTAACTTTTAGGATCTTGCAATTGATGCCACCAGCACAGTGGGGGTTGATCTTGGCGAAGGATTGCGAGAAGTGGATATAAAGAAGTACATTAAGGTTGAGAAGGTACCTGGTGGCCAATTGGAAGATTCTAATGTTCTTAAAGGAGTTATGTTCAACAAAGATGTGGTTGCCCCTGGAAAAATGAGGAGAAAGATTGTTAACCCGCGTATTATTCTTCTTGATTGTCCACTTGAATACAAGAAAGGTGAGAACCAAACAAATGCTGAGTTGGTTAAAGAAGAAGACTGGGGAGTCCTATTGAAAATGGAAGAGGAATATATTCAAAACATGTGCATGCAGATACTGAAATTCAAACCTGATCTGGTTATCACGGAGAAAGGACTCAGTGATTTGGCATGCCATTATCTGAGTAAGGCTGGTGTCAGTGCAATCAGGAGGCTGAGGAAGACGGACAATAATAGAATTGCTAAGGCCTGTGGGGCTGTTATTGCGAACAGACCAGAGGAATTGCAAGAGTCTGATGTTGGTACTGGAGCTGGGCTATTTGAAGTTAAGAAAATTGGGGATGAATTCTTTTCTTTCATTGTTGATTGCAAAGATCCGAAGGCTTGCACGGTTCTCTTGAGAGGTGCCAGTAAGGATCTCCTGAATGAAGTGGAAAGAAATTTGCAGGTATGCAAATTCTTATCTTATTATTATTATTATTATTATTGTTAACTTATGTTCAAGGCTGTTTAACCATAGATTTGATGAAACGTTATTCTACAGGATGCCATGTCTGTGGCAAGAAACATACTCAAGAATCCTAAGCTTCTTCCTGGTGGTGGTGCAACAGAGTTAACTGTCTCTGCTACTCTAAAGCAAAAGAGCTCATCCATTGAAGGAATAGAAAAGGTGAATGGTTCTCTCAAGCACGGGTGTATCCCTTTTTACATATTTAACCGCCACTAACTTTTTCACGAGTATTTCTGATAGACTAAAGTTGTATCTTTGCATGATTGCTCATGGGTATGATTGATGCTTATGTTTTATGATTGCAAAACAGTGGCCATATGAAGCTGCTGCTATAGCTTTTGAGGCTATTCCAAGAACCTTGGCCCAGAATTGTGGTGTCAATGTGATTCGGACAATGACGGCCCTCCAAGGAAAAGTATGAATCTTTTAGGTGTTGTGTTATTTTTGAGAAGAATAGTCCAATTTCTAATTTATTTAATCTATGTCCTGTTTTTGGTCTCCAATTGCAATAACAGCATGCAAATGGTGACAACGCATGGGTTGGAATTGATGGGAACACTGGCGAAATTACTGATATGAAGGAGAGGAAGGTGTGCTAACATTGTTTCATTTCTCTCTTATGTAAAAATTTCATTTTTTACTGGAATTTCCATGTATAAATGAAGTCTTTATTAAGATAACTTGTTGCATTCCATTCTTCTAGGTAGATGCATATACAAATCTGAACATGGCCTTTAGATCTCCTTTAGTATATTCACTATGTGTGCAATGTGAAATTTTTCTCACAATCATGTGCAGAATTTGCGAGATTTTTTTTGGGACAAACCATACAAATTTATTATGCTTTTCTATGATTTCAAAATAGAATACATCATTTTGAATGTTTTGATAAATTTCTGCTTATATGATCAGATATGGGATGCTTATAATGTGAAAGCTCAAACCTTCAAGACAGCAATAGAAGCAGCTTGTATGCTTCTCAGAATTGATGACATTGTAAGTGGGATCAAGAAGAAGCAGGCTCCAGGAGCAGGACCATCAAAGCCTAAGATTGAGACTGAAGCAGATGCAGATGGTGAGCAGATACTTCCTGACTAATGATATTGATCTAGCTGTCCTTGGACTATTAGGCAAATGCAACAGCATTGTTTTTGGGGGGTGGTCAGATGGTTTTTGTTCAGGTGTGAGTTAAGAATTTTTATGAAAATTTTGAGTTGCTTGCCTATTGTTGACTCTTGTTTCGCATTGTTGTTCTCGGAATTTTTACTTAAAATAGAGATGGGGATTTATTGCTTGTGCATTAGTGGAACATAGTGTTATTGTTCAATGGCATTTTTTATCCAAATTGCTAGGTAGTTAATCGATGAATATGGCCCTTTGTATTGTAATTTCCAATATTTCAAAGTTGTGTTAGAAGAGTCGTATCTCGAGGATAAATGGGACAGAACCTGCACTTGCATTTTGTTAACTTGGAAGGATATTATTTGATAGAAGGTCTCTGATCAAGTCAACCTGTAATTTCATTTTGATAACTTGAAAGGATATATTTAGTAGAAGGTCTCTTATCAAGTCCGGTGCATAAGGTTACTTTTACCACATCCCCAGTCGCAACAGAGGCATTTTCTCAGAATTAAAAAGCAATGAATTCTCAGAAAATTAATCTGAGAACAATCACAAAAAAATAAGCGCAAAAGCCTTCTATTTTGCCTTCACATAAAGTATTGTATTTAACGATCAATAACCATTACATTTTGAACATTTTTTCTCTTAATTAATAAAAAATTAGAGCATGTATGTTTTCTGTTATAAATGTATGTTTTTTTTTTATATATAAATTTAATTGTTGGATGTGATTTTTTTGGTGTATATATATATATATATATATAGACGCAATACAGGACTAAAAATTATGGAGCTACTCAAAATAGATGAAATAATTTGACCAATTTGTTTCTTAGGACCTTAATGAATAACTAGTGCGGCAATCGCACGATGCTGCGGTATTTTAATTTCAAAATTTGTGAGAAAAAAAATTATTTTTATGTATTTTAAATTATTTTTTATCATTATTTATGTACTTTTTTATTTAGTATTTTTTATTTTATAATATATATGTTTATGATAATTATTTTTTTGGAGTATAATTATTTTGATGGTATTAATTATTTATATTTCAAATAGAAATTTAAAAGCAAATTAATTATTTTTATCAGCATTTAATATATTAGAAATTTATTTTTTAATTGTATATTTTATATAACAATAATAACAATATAAAATATATATTGATATTATTCTAATAATAGAAAATATTTTAAATTACATAATGATATTCATTTAGTCTAATTATTACATAAGATATTTTTGTTACATATTTTAAAATCTAAAATACCAAAGTCGTGGAATTGAATCTCGACTGCTGTAGGCATTTTTAAAGCAAAATCATATATATTGGGAGTAGAGTTTTCATTATTTTATCTTTGATCTTCTTCAACAATACAATACATTTCATATTGTCAAACAAAAATCATAACAACTTTTGCATAATTTGCTTGAAGATTATGAAACCGGATTGCATCAAACATAAATATTTGGTCTGATCGCAAAGTTGCTCGTAAAGCAGAACACTTAGCTTCATTGCTTAATATATTTCCATTAAAAATAATTTCTT
>CATIWO010215148.1:0-22222 GCA_949673435.1 Macaranga tanarius
CCACTTTTGCATTTTGCTTCTCAATTCTCTCTTTAACTTGTTTGTGTAGCTTTTTAACCAAATCTGCCTTAGAAGAACCATCAACACTAACAAGCTTGTTAAGAGGTAAAGGAATCAAATCAATAGGAGTTAATGGATTAAAACCATATACAATTTCAAATGGTGAAGTGTGTGTAGTGCTATGAACAACCCTATTATATGCAAATTCAACATATGGCAACAAATCCTCCCAAGATTTTAAATTCCTAGAAATCAAGGCACGAAGCAATTGAACTAAAGTCCTATTCACAAATTCAGTTTGTCCATCTGTTTGTGGATGGCAAGTAGTAAAAAAAAGAAAAATTTTGTTCCTAATTTACCCCATAACACACGCCAAAAGTGACTCAAAAATTTTACATCTCTATCACTAACAATGGTCCTAGGTAATCCATACAAACATACAACTTCCCTAAGAAACAAGTCAACAATATGAACAACATCATCACATTTACGACATGGTATAAAGTGAGGCATCTTACTAAACATATCCACAGTAACAAAAATACTATCTCTACTTATCCTATAACTAGGCAAACCAAGCACAAAGTCCATAGACAAATCTGTCCAAGGAATATCAGGAATAGTTAAAGGTGTATATAACCCATGGGGTTGCAATTTGGACTTAGCCTTGAAACACACAATACATTGACCACAAACTTTATTCACATCACATTTCATGCATGGCCAATAAAAATGCTCAATCAGAATATCATAAGTCTTTTGAACCCCAAAATGTCCCATTCAACTGCCCTATATGCCTCTTTAACCAAAATAAATTGCAAATAATGATTTGGGACACATAGGCGGTTTTTCTTGAAAAGAAAACCCTCAAACACATAAAAGTCATTAAAGACAGCCCAATTAGTACAAGATGCAAACACATTGCTGAAATCATTATCACTCACATACAACTCTTTAATGAACTCAAAGTGCAACAATTTAGAATCAAGAGTAGCGAGTAAGGCATACCTTCGAGATAGTGCATCAGCAACCACATTCTCCTTAACTTTTTTGTACTTGATCACATATAGAAATGTCTCAATGAACACCATCCACTTTGCATGTCTACGGTTTAGCTTGTCTTGCCCCTTGAAATTCTTTAAACTCTCATGATCCGTGTGTATGACAAACTCCTTGGGTCACAATTAGTGTTGCCATGCTTGCAAAGCCCGAACCAAAGCATAGAGCTCTTTATCAAAGGTTGGGTATCGAAGGGTTGCACCATTTAGTTTCTCACTTAAATAGCATATAGGTCTACCCTCTTGCATCAAAACAGCCCCAATCCTAATGCCACTAGCATCACATTCAATCTCAAAGGTTTTGTTAAAGTTAGCATACAAGCTCATCCAAGAAGATGATATCAACCAACACTAAAGGATAAAAATAATTGTAGAGATTGCCACCTCATGATGACATCATGACATCATGCATGACATCATCTATGACATCATGGGCCCACCACATGACATCATCATGACACTTGTCACTTAGTATACATATACACTAGACAAGTGTCCTTACAGACAACACATCCAATGTATTTGTATACATACATCTTTTATACTTGTAAAAATACATACAACCAAATCTCTACATCAATTATATGGACTTGGGCTTACCATTGGGCCAACACTTGGTCCAAAACCCAATCCATTAAATTAATAGACCTAGATAAGGTTGTTGGGCTTTCTCAACACTTAGGATTAATATTTGGCCCAAAACTCTTTTAAGCCTAGGCCCATACAACTTGGGCCATTAATCCAAGTCCTTTTAATAAACAACACAATAATTATTAATTCATTACCTTAATTAATATCCAATATTAATTAAGTACAAATGAATAATAAAAACCCTTGGTGGAATCGAATTTCATGATATACTAGAATCACTACTTTCGCAAAAATCCAATTCCCTTAATCTTAATTAATTGATTAAACACTTTAATCAATAATTAGATTAAGATATAGATGATAAGGTGAGAACCTTATAGGTGTGACTTTAACCAACGCTTGATATTACTTGAAACTTTTTCAAGTCTAAATATGAAAATCCCAATGATATATATTTAGTTCTCATAAGCTGTGAGTGACCCCTATCATCGATATCATAGCTACCCAATTAGAAATGAATGCATATTGTAATTCTCATAAACCCTCTGATCATAATTACCGTGCACTAAAATCCCTTCATTGAAGATCCCAACAAAGCCTAGAGTTAAGGTATAGTCAAACTCTAATAGCTTCATCATGTTACCTTATCTAAAGTTTTATTCTTGATAAAATATAACAAACACTAGAAACACTTTCTAGTACTGAAACTCTTTCAGCATGTCATGTTTATCCTGGCTAGGAATTTATCCATCAAGAATAAACTTAGATAGGAGTAGGACCTTCACCCGGTTTACTCCAGGCAATGAATCCCATTTTGGTCAAATACTCATCCCTACATTCAACCGACTAGAGCCACCACATGCCATATACCCATACATGGCTAGCATATGTATGTAAGTGGTAACAAACTCTAACCACTTAAATGTGGATGATCGTGATGCCTCAGGTCAAAGGATTATATGCACCATCATAATCTAGATTATGATTGTTGACTATAAGTAAATATCTTTACAATCAAAAATCTAACGTCATGTTCGATCCACTCAACACTGAGTATCCACATGTCTATTCTGATATCTCATATCAAGTAGCATGAGACTCACTACCTCCCTCTATTAGTATCTCATACTAATCAAGGAAAATAGACAGAGGTGATAGTCAAATTAATATCAACCAAATATTAATTTATCGACTATGAACAATTTTATAGCATATGCACTAAAAATGTGTCCTTATATTATCAACTCTTGATAATACATTTATTTAACATAATGCTAATGGAGTAATGCTTCAAATAAATAAGCCCTTTATTTAAAAGAACATTACATGGACATTTGGGATAATTTACAATGTCAAAATACATGATTGCCTCTAGGGCATACCACCTATACTAACATAAACTTATGAGTGGATATCTTTTATTATTTCTCTTTAAGTTTTTAGTTTGAAATTTTTGAGTTACAATACTAGAAATTATCATTTTTTATGGTAGAAAATAATGTATTTATAGATCCAAATTCATGTTTTAGTATGTTTAAAAGAATGAAGCTTGTATGGTAGTCATTTAAGGTATAATTGGGGTAAAAATATGGACTTCTGGGTGTAGTTTCTGTCATAATTTTGATGTAGAATGCGCTTGGGATGCACTCAGGCGGCGCCTTAACGATAAAGCAATGCCTAAGTAGCATTGAGGTGATGCCTCAATGGATGGAGATGGCACCTTAGTACTAAAGCGACACTTTAGTACTCAGGTGGCGCGTCAGTACTCAGACGGTACCTCAATGGTGTTGAGGTGGTGCCTCTGTACTGAGGAGGCACCTCTGTAGCTTATTTCTGCACTATAAATGAACCAAAATGTAAACTTTATAATGTAAACTAAAACCGAAACATTGAGGAACATACGTGAACATCAAAAATAATGTGATTTAATTAAATTAAGTAAAATGAAACATAAATATTAATCTGAAGTGAAATAAATTTCTGACATATTGAATAAAGTATATAAATCATCAAGTCTCAGACATAAAAACTAAATTTATAATTTAAGATGAGTTGAACTGAGATATATGAAATGTAAAGTATGAAAGAAATAAAAATGATCAGTGAATCTCAAATGATAATTAAAACTTCAAAGTTGTAATGGAAATTATAATATGAAAGTAAAAATGTAAATATATATATATATGAATAAATAGAGATACACATATGTATATGTATTGATATTGTTGAGAGTGAGTTGGCCAACTAAATGATAACTATTTTTGAGATAGCTCATGGGTTAAGAGGTGCCTTTGGGGTGAATCTATGTGGTTGATAAGTGTGCATACAAAATCACTAAGAAATGATGATATGACATACAATCAGTGTGAACTGTATTAGAGTTTTGAGCTGAGATGATGAGTATTGTGAGATTTGAAATGTAAATATATATTTGAGGGATATTGTATTATGGTGCGATTGTATATTATACAAGGCATAATACATCCATAGCCCTCTGTACTTGCCATTTTTTTACCAGTTTCATACATCTACTTATAGTTTTGCCATTTCAATATATGAACTTGTCTAAAATGTAATTTTTAAACCCCTGTCATCACATGTGGCATGGAATAGAAAATTAACATGTGCCATATATTAAGGGTTTGATTGATAAAAACTTACAATTAGAGATGTCAAACTGATAAAAAGTCATAAGTACATGGGTGGTAGATGTATTATATCATTAAATTAGTGTATTTTAGGTCAAAAGTAGTAAGTTCAAGTGTTGAAATAATAAAATTATAAGTTAAGGTATCAAATTGATCAATTGTGTCAAGTGCAGGGGGCTGCAGATGTATTATGCCATTATACAATAAATAAACATATTTAAAAATGTGAATGTAGAATGAGCTAGCAAGCTCTCGAAAGTATAATATACAATTCAAAGAAGATGATGAACGAAATATTTATGAATAATAAGTTGGGAATTTAAATCCATTTCCTATAACATACGGTGGTATGGGAGATTTTAATTATTTAATAAAAAATGATTGTTGAATTTAAAATATAAAGAAATGAGATGATAGCGAAATTATCTTTAAAATATTGACTACTTCATTTAATAAATTGCCTTTAAGTTTAATTTCATTTATTTGTGAATATATAGTATTGAGTGTTGGATTGTTGTTTTTAAGATTTTTACTATTGATATCTCCAACCACTCACTGGGAAATTTCCCTATGAAATTACTCACCACTTTATTTTAAATTATTTTTCAGCTTAGGAGTAGTATTTAATAGCTATGTACTAGAGGTATGGCCCTCCAGTAGACCACCATGACTTATGAAGTCACAGAGGCTTAGTGAAGTATACTGTGTGTCATGACACTGATGCTGACTTGACCTTCCGAGTCACAGTTGAGCCCATAGGGGCATCAGTCCGTATGTCCACTATCTGTGAGGGGCACTTTGACAGCATTTGCATTAACTTTTGAGTATTCTACGAGACCACCACAGATGTCCTGGCCACCTTGACTTAGGTGTGATGTAGAGATGGAGAGTCTACATCCTTTTTGGTCTCTTAGGTTCTAGGCCATCCCACACCCTTAGAGCTTATATTGTGATACTTTTTGGATTGCATGGATGGGTGATCTATAGTGGTTTTGGCATGTGACTGGAGTTTTTCCACATCCATCACATCCCAGTCGGCTTTAGACCTGACTTTTGAGAGAGAGATACTGGAGCATAGATATTGATGTATTTTTAAGTTATTTTTATAGCATCTGGTACTCTTATTGTATAAATTTGATCATTGTATATATTTGGTATGATATTTGGATGGATGTGTATAACTGAGTACTTATAGATATAAATATATATATATACACATATTTATGGTTGCATATATCTTATCGCCATCCGATGATTATTCTATAAAGTTTGAGGATTATGGATATTGTTTTCATTGTATTGATGTGTGATGGTATCATAATAGGAATGCAAATATTTGAATATCTATTGTTAAGAGATTCTTTCTGTTAGTTAGAGTAATATCTCTCATATAGTTATTCCATTAGTTAAGTATACTAGTGGAAATAATGATAGGTAGGGGTGTTACATTTAATTAGCATTAGAGCTCTAGGTTATTAGATTCTGTAGACACTAAGAAATATTAAAATTGATATGAGTTTTATGGCAAGAATTATTAAAAAATATTAATTTTGAATTTTAAAAAGATGGCAAGAACTAGAGGTGGTCTGCTAGAAGGTCAAGGTCGGGGTCATGGACGTGGTAAAGGTCAAGGTAGAGGTAAAGGATGTGGTGTCCAGGATGATAGAGCTGAGTTAATTGAGTTTGCTAGTATCTCAACTAGGTGTCGAGCATTTCCACATGAATCATCTCCGTCTTCAGCATCGGTTGGCAACGAGAGAAATGAATTACCTAATGCTTGAATAGGTAGCCCAAAAGATAGTTCTGTGCTGGCTACTTCTATCTCAATTTTTAAGAATATACCTAGAAGAACATGAAATAACTATCAACTGTCGCAGCCGATGATGCAAATGAATATGTCGAATCAGTTAGTACCACTAGTGGTACACATAGATGCTACTGATTTAGCATGTACCATGGCAGCGGTAATATCAGAATGAGATAGATATAAGAAGCATGGGGACATTATCGAACATACCAAGAAGTGTGGAGCATATGACTTCCATGGTACTTTAGTCCCTAGTGCGGATAAGTGGGTCAAGACCGAGGAGAAGGCCTTTACTATATTGTAGTTAAATGATGAAGAAAAGGTGAACAACATATATAGCCTTATGTTTGATAAAGCTGATGACTGGTTGACCCGAGTGAGAAATCTCTATGGGGAAGCTTTTTCTTAACAAGTGTTCAAGGAAGAGTTTAGTAGAGAATATTTAACTGAAACCTTCCAAAAGAAAAGGAAAGCTTTTTTTGTAAATTTGGTACAAAGTTCAATAATGGTCAGGGAGTATACTAACAAATTGAAGATTTGTACTAATATGCAAAATATATATATCCTATAGAGAAAGTGAAGAGTGAGAAATTTAGGGATGGATTGCATATATCCTTAAGAGGAAAATTGAATTTATATGTGGGTACAACCTTTAGAGGTTAGGTTGAAAATGCAATAGAGTCAGAGAGATTGGATAAAGAGTTATAAATGGTGAATCGAGCAAAACCCCATTATCAAGATGGATCATCGAGGTAACCCTGAAGGGGTAGTAGCAGTAAAAAGTTAAGATTTACCCCTTATTCCTGGAGTAATATGAGAACATGAGGGAATAATAGGTCATAGGGTAGCTAAATGTCTATGAGACAACCCATAGATTCACCTAGACCTGTTACTTTTGGCAATGTTCCAAGGGGAGGAGCTGTTATGCCTTGGTGTAACATCTATAGGAAAAATAACGTGGCCAATTATAGAAGAAGTAGAATTTTATGTTTCAAGTGTAATAAGATAGGACATTACACTCATGAGTGTACTAGGGACATATTGGGAGAATAATCTATGTAAGGATCTAGTGCACCTAAAACTAGTAGAGCTGGTAGGCCCCCTAATGTAGCTAGATCAACTGGAGTGCGCAGTAAAGCTAGTAGAGCTCCATAAGCCCAAGAAAAGCCTATTGGACAGGAAAATGTGGCAGAGAATACACAACAAGCAAGAATTTATGTAGTGACAGAGCGTGATGTAAAGAATACATCAGATATGATTAAGGGTACGACTTATTTTTATGATAAGTTAGCTTATGTACTGTTGATTCTAGTGCTACATTCTCATTTATATCATTTGTATTTGCTATGCATAATAAACTTAAACTATTTAGTATGTATGAACCTGTAGTGGTTAGTATGCCTATAAGGTTGAGTGTAATTTGTAAAACTGTTATTGAGGATATCCTAGTGAAGATAGAAGAAGATAAAATGAAGTGGGATTTTATGCCTTTACCCCTTAGTGAATTTGATGCTATACTAGGCATGGATAGTTTAAGTCGTTACCAAAAAAATGTAAATTGTTATGAAAAATGAGTAGTGTTTGAAAAGGAAGATGGTGGAAAATATCAATTTATGGGAGAAGGTAGGAAGGTGTCTACAAAGATTATTTTGGTTGTGATGACTACGAAATATCTTAGGAAAGGATATGAAGCTTATTTAGTTTTTGTAATTAATAAGAAGAAGGAAGACATATGTTTGGAAAGTGTACCTGTAGTGAATGAATTTGAGGATGTATTTCCTAGAAGAACTGCCAGGATTGCCATATGAGAAAGAAATTGAGTTTGAGATTGAACTTTTACCGAGTACAACACCTATATCACAAGTACTGTATAGGATGGCTGTGACAGAGTTAAAGGAATTAAAGGTACAACTGTAAGAGTTGTTGGATAAAGGATTCATTCGACTAAGTTTCTCTTTATAGGGTGTACCTGTGATATTTGTGAAAAAAAAGATGGATCGTTGTGATTATGCATCAATTATAGGAAATTGAATAAGGTTATGTTAGGAATAATTATCCTTTACTAAGGATTAAAGATTTGTTTGATCAGCTACAAAGAGTAGTAGTGTTTTTGAAAATAGATTTGAGGTTTGGTTATCATCAATTTAGGATCAAGGAGTCAGATGCTTCTAAAATTGCTTTTAGAACAAGGTATGGACATTATGAATTTTTAGTGATGCCATTTAGGCTTACGAATGCACCAGCAATATTTATGGACTTAATGAACCGAGTTTTCAAAACTTATTTGGATAGGTTTGTGATTATGTTCATTAATGATATTATAGTGTATTCTAAGTCTAAGGAGGAACATGAGGACCATTTGAGAATAGTATTAGAAATTTTGAGGGATAAGAAATTATATGCAAAGTTTAATAAATGTGAGTTTTGGTTGGATAAGGTGGTATTTTTAGAGCACGTGATATCTGCAGAAGGAATATATGTTGATCCTAATAAAATTACTGCTATAGTAAATTGGGAACCACCTAAGAATGTGACTGAAGTTCGAAGTTTCTTAGGATTGGCAGATTATTACAAGAGATTTGTATAAGATTTCTTAATTATTAAGTCACTATTAACAAAATTATTGGGAAAGAGTGAAATTTATTTGGTCTCCTGAGTGTCAATAAAGTTTTGAGATTTTGAAAGAAAGGTTAACTTCTGCACTTGTACTATTATTGCCTGTTGAAGGGGGTAAATATGTGGTATATAATGATACTTCAAGACAAGGACTAGGTTGTGTGTTGATACAAAGTGGTAAAGTAATTGTTTATGCATCATGACAACTGAGACCGCACAAGCAAAACTATACCACACATGACTTAGAATTGGTAGCAGTAGTTTTTGCATTAAAGATATAGAGGTACTATTTTTACAGAGAAACGTGCCAAATCTTTACAAATTATAAAAGTCTTAAGTATATTCTAAGTCAAAAGGAATTGAATTTGAGGCAAAGGCGATGGGTGGAGTTGTTAAAAGATTATGATTGTACCATTGAGTATCACCCTGGAAAAGCCAATGTGGTGGCAGATGCACTTAGTTGGAAATTGACTAGAAATCTACACTATATTCGTGCTATATGAGTGCCTTTGTTGGTGGAATTAAAGAAGTTAAATGTTGAGCTTGGTATAGATAATTATGATGGTATTTTAGCCACACTGAAAGTAAGACAACTGTTAATGGAAAGGATTGTGCAGGCACAAAAGATAGATAATGATGTAGGAAAATGGTGTGAAGACATTAAAAATGGAAGGAATAAAGACATGACTTTTTATGGGGAAGAAGTGATAAGGATAGAAAAAAGAATATATGTGCCGGATAAGGGTGAATTAAAAAGAGAAATTTTAGAGGAAGCACATTGTTCTGCCTATGCTATGCATCCTGGTAGTACTAAGATGTATAGAAATTGAAAGAGCATTATTGGTGGAAAGGAATGAAGAAAGACATAGCAAATTATATTTCTAAATGCTTAACTTATCAGCAAGTTAAGGCTGGGTATAAACATCCAGATGGGTTATTGCAATCTTTGCCAATACTAGAGTGGAAATGGAAACATATAACTATAGATTTTGTAGTTGGATTGCCAAGAACCTAACAAGAAAATGATGCAGTGTGGGTGATTGTAGATAGATTGACTAAGTCCTCACATTTCTTACCAATTAGGATTAGTTATAGTTTGAATAAGTTAGTAGAGTTATATATTAAATAAGTAATAAGATTGTATAAAATGCCAGTGTCAATTGTATCTGATTGTGATATAAGGTTTACCTCAAGATTCTAGCTAAGTTTATAGGAAGCTTTAAGCACCAAATTGAGGTTTAGTACTGCCTTTCACCCCTAAACTAATAGACAATCTGAGATGACAATATAGATATTAGAGGATATGCTGAGAGCCAGTGCCTTAGATTTTAATGGAAATTGAGATAAACAAGTGCCTTATATGAAATTTGCTTATAACAATAGTTATCAAAGTAGTTTGATATGGCACTATTTGAGGCTCTGTATGGTAGAAGGTGTAGAACTCCTTTCTGTTGGGAAAAAGTTTAAGAAAAAAATTTATTAGGTCCCGAGTTGGTTTAGTTAACTACGGATTATATTCGAGCAGTTAGGGAAAATGTTAAAGTAGCTCAAGATAAACAACAGAGTTACGTAAATCTTAAGTGAGTTGATATCGAGTTTAATGTGGGTGACAAAGTATTTTTAAAGATATCTCCATGGATGGGTGTAATAAGGTTTGGCAAACATGAAAAATTGAGTCCAAGATTTATCGGGCCATATGAAGTGGTTGAGCATATTAGACCAGTAGCCTATCGATTAGCTTTACCACCTAAATTAGAGGGAGTACATGATGTATTTCATGTATCAATGTAGAAAAGATATCGAAGTGATCCCACTCATACTTTGCAAGAATAACTAGTGGAATTGAAAGAAAGTTTGAGCTATGAGGAAGTACACTGCTATCTTAGTAAGGGATCAAAAAGTGTTAAGAAATAAGGTTTTTGCATTAGTCAAGGTGCTATGGAAAAATTATTCCCAGGAGGAAGCTACTTGGGAGCGGGAAGAGGATATTAGGCAGCAATATCCCTATCTTTTATAATTTAAATTAGAACTTGTACAAATTTTGAGGATGAAATTTCTTTTTAGAGGAGAAGAATTGTAACATCCATGTCTTCAGAACTGGATTAATACGATTTAATTAAATATGTTTGAGTTTTATTTATTAGGAAATTATGTTTAAAAGAAATAATTAGAATGAAATTGAATATAGGAGATTTGGAAGAATTTGAAACAAATCAAGGACTAAATTGAAAGGAAAAGATTAAGTGAAGATTTATAAAGGAATGAGTAGAATAATGGAGGATTGAAAAAAAAACATAAGCTTATGCATTAAAGAACACAGAAGCCAAAAGAAAAGAAAAAGCAGAAATAAAAGAAAGACAAAGAAGAAGAAGAAGAAGAAGAAGAAGAAGAAGAAGAAGAAGAAAAAGAAGAAAAAGAAGAAGGAGATCAAGGGCACTGCAGCTAGGGTTCTAAGAAATTTATACTTTTTCAATTTTGAGCTTCTAAACTTGTAAGTGGATATATTTTATAGTTTCTCTTTAAGTTTTTAGCTTGAAATTTTTGAGTTATAATGCTGGAAATTATAGTTTTATGGTAGAAGATAATGTATTTATCTATCCAAATTCATGTTTTAGTATGTTTAAAAGAATAAAGCTTGTATGATAGTCATTGAAGGTATAATTGGGGTAAAAATATGGACTTTTATGTGTAGTTTCTATCAAATTTTGGTACAAAATGCACCTGAGATGCACTCAGGCAGTGCCTGAATGATCAGGTGACTCCTGAGTAGTATTGAGGTGATGCCTCAATGGATGAAGATGGTGCCCCAGTACTCAGGCGGTGCCTCAATATTGTTCGGGTGGTGCCTCTATAGCTCATTTCTGCACTATAAATGAACCAAAATATAAACTTTAGAACGTAAACTCAAACTGAAACATTGAGGAACATACATGAACATAAAAAATAATGTGATTTAATCAAATTAAGTAAAACAAAAAATAGTTATTGATGTGAAGTGAAATGATTTTTTGATATATCTAATAAAATGTATAAATCATCAAGTCTCAGACATAGAGATTAAATTTATAATTTTAAATGTGCTGAACTGAGATATATGAAATGTAAAGTATAAAAAAAATTAAAATGATCAGTGAATCTCAAATGATAATTGAAAATTCAAAGCTGTAATGGAAATTATAATATGAAAGTAAAAATGTAAATATATATATATATGAATAAAGAGAGAGATATACATATGTATATGTATTGATATTGTTGAGAGTGAGTTGGCCAACCAATTGATAATAGTCTTTAGGATAAAGTATGGGTTCAGAGGTACCTTTGGGGCAAATCTATGTGGTTGATAAGTATGCATATGAAATTACTAAGAAATGATGATATGACATACAATCAGTGTGGACTGTATAAGAGTTTTGAGCTGAGATGCTGAGTGTTGTGAGATTCGAAATGTAAATGTATATTTGAGGGATATAGTATTATAGTGAGATTGTATATTATAGAATGAATAAACATATTTAAAAATGTGAACGTGGAATGAGCTAGCACTCTCTCAAAAATATAATATACAATTTAAAGAACATGATGAATGAAATATTTATGAACAATAATTTGGGAATTTAAATCCATTTCCTATAACATCCGGTGTTGCAAGAGATTTGAATTATTTAATAAAAAATGATTGTTGAATTTAAAATATAAAAAAATGAGATGATAGCGAAATTATCTTTGAAATATTGACTACTTCATTTATTTAATTGTCTTTAAGTTTAATTTCATTTATTTGTGAATATATAGTATTGAGTGTTGGATTGTTGTTTTTAAAATTTTTGCTATTGATATCTCTAGTCAGTCACTGGGTAATTTTTCTATGAAATTACTCACCGCTTTATTTTAAATTATTTTTCAGTTTAGGAGTAGTATTTGCATAGCTACATACTAGAGGTATGGTCATCCAGTATGCCACCATGACTTATGAAGTCACAGAGTCTGAGAGTTTAGCAAAGTATAATGTGTGTCATGACACTGATGCTGACCTGACCTTTCGAGTCACAGTTGAGCCCATAGGGGCGTCAGTTCATATGTCCACCATCTGTGAGGAGCACCTTGACAGCATTTGTACCACCTTCCGAGTATTCTATTAGACCACCACAGATGTCTAGGTCACCCTGACTTGGGTGTGATGTAGAGATAGAGAGTCTACATCTTTTTTGGTCTTTTTGCTTCTAGGCCATCCCATACCGTTAGAGCTTGTATTGTGATACTTTTTGGATTGCATGGATGGGTGATCTATGGTAGTTTTGGTCTGTGACTGGAGTTCCTCTACATCCACCATATCCAGTCGGCTCAAGACCCAACCTCTAAGAGAGAGATGTTGGAGCATAGATACTAATGTATTTTAAAGTTATTTTTATAGCATCTGGTACTCTTATTATGTATATTTGCTCATTGTATATATTTGGTACGATATTTAGATGGATGTGTATGACTGAGTAATTATACACACACACATATTTATGGTTGCGCATATCTTATTGCCATTCGATGATTATTCTATAAAGTTTGAGGATTATGGATATTGTTTTCATTGTATTGATATGTGGTGGCATCATAATAGGAATGCAAATATTTGAATATCTGTTGTTAAGAGATTATTTTTGTTAGTTGGGGTAATATCTCTCCTATAGTTATTCCATTAGTTAAGTGTACTAGTAGAAATAATGATAGGTAGGGGTGTTATACTTTAAATGATAAATATTTGTTGCAATATTTATATTTTATTTTATTATTATTTAAAAATATATTAAAATTTTCGTGCTTCCATGGTTATTTTATTTTTTACAAAGTAAATTTTATTTGTTGATAATCACCGTTGGATGATAAAAAATACTCTCATTTTATGGTGATAAAAGTAATGTATAAGTAAAGTAACTAAAAAATAAAGCCACATTAAAATCTCCTCAAAATTTTTAATAGGTAATATGTTAGAAAATAAATAAAAACTATGAGGTGTTTGGCATAGTTGTTCATATACAATTGATAGTTGTTTAGTTCCTTATTGCTATAAAATAGTATTAGGTTAAATTTTTTAAAATAGTAGTTGATAGTTATTAGAATACTTACCTGTTTGTATCACTACAATTTAAAACTTTTCATCAATAACTCCCATTTATTTAAATATAATTACTTCATTATCATTGTCTATTTAAATTTAATTATTAAGTATCTTTATCAATTTAAATTTTTTAAATATATCCAAATTTAATATATTAGTATTTTTTTATTCATGTTTCAAAATTTGTATGCATTAGATGTATTTTTTTAAAGAAATTACTATAAATAAATTGTAATTAACTATCATCTGTCAATGTCTTCCGCGAGTAATTCAAGTGGTAAAAAGTGTTGACATCAAATATGAAGATTAGAATTTGATCCTCACTTCCTGGTTCTCCCTCCCTTATGGTAGGAAATTAAACCACTTTAACCAACTAAAAAAAATCACCAATCAACTAATAGGAAAAGTAATAATTATTACCTAACTCTACCAAACAAGATATAATTAGATAATTCTTTGATCCTAAGATATAATTAGATATTGAAAAGTTAAATTTAATAGTTAAATTTATATGAAACCGTATGACGTATCATAAGATAATCATTTGGTGAAAAATAACCCAATATATTGAAAGTGGATTAGGATCTGAGGTGCAATTTGAAACACCTAGAAGATTAAATAAATAGGTCAAAAGAAATCACTAAAAAAATAAATAAAAGCGGAATAAAAGTGAAACAAAGAGAAGAAAAAACCCCTATTCTTTGCTTGAGTGTGGAAATTAGAATTTCGGTCATATCAGCAAAAATTGTCAAAAGAAATTTCCTGGAAACAAAGGGAGCAAATGGTTTTCTCTCAATTAAACCTAATCTTCATGACTTCAATTTTTTTCTTTTTTCTATGATTATACATTTCAAGTTGATTTCATGAATGTTGCTACACAGTATAATTTCTATAATAATATTTTTTATTTACTTATAAAAACATTTTAATTCCAATTTCAAGCAGTTATGAATAAAAATAAATTTCACATATTATAATAATTTATACATTTTTTGATTTAATTTAAATTTTTTTAACATGATAATAATAATAATAATAATAATAATAATAAATATTATTATTATTATTATTATTATTATTATTATTATTATTATTATTGTTATTATTATTATTATTGGAATTCGAGTCGGGTTCGCCCATGACGGGTTGAACTGAACCGAATAATTATTCTATTTATATTATATTTGTTTATATTATAGTTTATTACAATATAAATTTAATTAAATAAAATTGTAACTCTTGGAATATAACTTATATATATATATATATATATATATATATCATTTTTAATGATGGATGTTAAGAAGAAAAAAGATATATTCCTCTCTACAAAAAACAGAAAAATTCTCTGCATATTAAAAAAATAAAAAAAGAAAGTAAATTGGGTTGTGGAAATCATAATGCAAGTTTTAATAATTTACATATTAACTTGACATTGAAGATTTAATCAAACTTTTATAGAATCATCAAGAGGTTAGTATTCCAAACTTATTTTAGTTTATAATTCCGCATTATTACACTTTATTTCCAACTTCAAATCCTGCATCCACAACAAAATCATCGTGCTTTATTTTTAATTTCTTAATGTTTTAAAATCTTACTTATATGTGTGTGAATTAGGTGATCAACTGTTTCAAATTTTTCCAATTGGGATTTGGAATGCTTGTGTTGGTCCGAACCAAATCCATAATGATCATTATAAATCATTATGGATGAATACAAAAAAAAAAAAAAAAAAAATGGGGTCATATAATGCAACAGCCAAAAAGCAGTTGTTTGCGCTATTTACAAGAGTAATTGCATTCGTATGGTTACAGTTGACAAAAATTAAAATAAAATTTTCATATTAAAAAGAAAAAAAAGTGAGAAAAACAAGAGACAAAAAATAACTAATCAATTAAAAAAACTAATATAATACAAATATAAACCTTTGATTGATATCTTTTGTTAGTTTGCTTTATCAACTTACAAATCCATACTTAAATTTGTTAAAATTAAAATTTATCGAACTTTTCGTATTGTTTGAATTGCCTAAATGATTTTTTTTGCAATATAAAATAAAACTATTTTGACATTTGAAGTAGCTGAAAAATATTTAAAAATGATATTTTTAGTGAGTTGAAGTGTGAAAATGATCAATTTACAAATTAAAGGAATAAACTGACAAAATGTGTCAAGTTAAACGAGCTGGAGATGTATTAAGCTAAAAAAAAAAAAAACTTTTAAATTAGACAAACACATTTATAGTAAAAAGGATAGTGGTACGTAGTGTTTATCCTTGTAATTAACATTTGATTCAATAATCTTGTGTAAATATCAAGGTATATTCTATATTTATTGTTGTTTTATTCGCCGTAATTATAGAAAGATTAAATTAGACCAGTCTAAATTTTCCTTTAAAATAAAAAAAAATGTCAAAATTGAGTTTTAATTGCTATATAACATGACTGACATAATTCAACAGCAATAATGAATTGAAACAAATATAAAAGATCTTTTGTAATGATAAATTACCATATTTAGCAGGATTTTGGATGAGAGAGCAAGGGATAGTAGACATCGAGATAAATGACTTTAGCACCAGGAAGTGAGGAATTGAGTGAAAGAATAGCTGAGGAGAGCTTGGAATTGAAGAGGATTGCAACTTGATTTGCATCCTCAAAACACTCTCTTTGTAGGCCTCCACGTACTGTTCTTTGTGATGGCACACACCCTATTGGGGGTACACTCAGCAGACCAATTCTTCTTGCTCCAAGTCCATAAAGTTCCTGTCACTTTACCTCATTACAACATATGCAAGTGGGTGTATTAAATGACATTTGCCCAACTGCTATTTCTTTTTGTTGGCTTAACATATTTCACCTAAATTTGACGGATTTTGTCATTTTACTTTGTTTCGTTTATATATTAATTGTTTAAGCACTTTAACTTGTTAAAGAATGAAATTTAATAACTTTTTTTATTTAAATTAATGATATTTAGAATTCATTGGATTTTAACTAATCCAATTCGATTTGAATAGAACTATAAAGACGACAACAGTCTCTCAATAACTAATTTAATATTACATATCTCATAACTCAAATTCGAAATATTGTGTAAGCCAAAACTGCCCTTTTTGATCCTAATAGTTGTTGTTGTTGTTTTTTTTTTTTTTTTTGCTGATTTCAGCCTTTGTTCATAAATTTATCAATATTCAAATATTATTTGAGGTGTCTAATTAATATTTTTATGAATAAACAAAATTGTTTGACTATCTAAACTAATAAAAAACATATATAAGTTATATATTTTTTTAACAAATTGATATTTTTGAATGATTAATTTATAAATTAAGAGATAAACTAATAAAACATGCTAGTTTAAGGGCTAACAGATGTACTGATGCTTTGTTTTTAAACAATTCAATTATGCTTCATTGGCTAACTTCTTGGAAGTACATATACAAGTGGGCGAATAGGATTGTCATCCATTGGGCGGAACATTGGTGTTTCCTATATTATGTACCGTTGGATTAAGAAGAGTCTAACTTTTACCGTTAGTTTAATAAAGTGATAAAGGAGAATCTAACGGTGGAGATTAGATTTTCCTTAATCCAATGATACATAATATCGAAAATATTAATATTCCGGCACGCCTAAGACCGACTCTCTATTGAAATAACTTGCCAATATTAAATATTTATAATAACAGAGTAATGGTACACCTACTTCAACACACGTACGATCATTATATAATTATTGCAATAGTAACAAATTAAAGCTGTGCCAGCCGGGGGAATTAGATTGTACAAAAACCCCCGACCACACTACAAAAGTAGTCTATTGATAACTTAATTATATGATAACTTTCAATAGACCGGTCCAGATTAAGGAGATGAGTTGATAAGTGGGAAATAAATTGACTTATTTGTAAAAAAAAATTCAAACGTTTATAGCTTTTTGCAATTTAATTCTAATCTTTTAATTTTTGCAATTATGTCCTAATTTTTAATTTTTTTTTACAATATTAATATATTAATGAATTTGGTCAAATAAATTAATTCAATAATATTTTACAATAAGTCTTATTAGGGTCCACTCTTTGTGCTGGTAGCATTACACTTCATTACCCCTCAGAATTTTCTAAAATAATTTTGAATAAATTCATTAATGTGTTAACATTGCAAAAAAATTTAAAAATTGAGACATAATTGCAAAAATTAAAAGATTAGGATTAAATTGCAAAAAACTGTAAATGTTTGGATTTTTTTCACAAATAAGCCAAATAAATTCTATATGAGCTAAAACAAATTCAAGAAAATTCGTGAAAAGTGGTCTAGTTAATTACCACTTTTGGAACAGATTTATAAAATTAAATTTAACCTAACTTAAAAAAATATCTTCGGTTAAAAAGATCTCATTTTCATAATAACTTCTCAATAAAAGTCTTTTTCTTTGTCGGTTGACTTTTTTTTGAATGAAAATATCAGACAAAAGTAAGATTTTATTAAATTTTTGTGGAAAAATATTTTATAGTATAAAATTTCACATTCAAATTTTTATCAGGTTAAATTTTATGCAGACGTACCACCAAAAATTATTCTCGTACCTATTATAGTGTGGGCGCATTTTGTGGTTTCAAGAAAAAATAAAAAATAAAAGAACTGGAATTTGCAAATCTGCACTGAATTGAAGAGTATGGGAAAGATTGAAATAGAAAATACAGTCTGACAGATATGCAATCAAGTTCATACCTGGATAAAATTTGAAGCTGAGCTGACCAAGAAATCAGTATAAGAATTAAGATCGTAGTGAAGTCTTCTGATAGGAAGTGTAAGATAATTATTAACAATGTTGTTGCTTCCTGTGCATAAAATGAAGACGCTTTCGGATACTATTGTTGTTACTCCTTCTTCTCCAACAGCTGATTTTATCTTTTGTATGTATTGTTTAAAAAAGTTTAATTGATCAGACAATGAAAATGCAGTCCGGAAATCAAGAAAATAAAAAAATAATTAATCTTCGATTACATACATATATGTATGGTCTTGTACTAGAGAAGAAGATAGAATTATTACTTCTAATGTTGATGTGAGTGGATCATAACCACTGCCACCGGAGGCGAAGCATACTCCGGTAAGGAGGTCTTGAAGCTGCAGACTTGAATCAAGATATGCTGGCAACACTTTCTTTACTCCAAATGCTTCAGCTGATGATCAAATTTGTTGCACAATTTGTTTGCCTTTAGAGTAGGTATGAAGAAGGCATGTATTTATTTTTTGTTGTAATAAAAAATGATCGTATGTGCGTGTTTGGGTTATATGGATTAGCAATTAGCACACTTTTACAAAATTTTCATGGTTTTGTGAATGAGTATGTCTTGTCCCAAACTCAATGTGTGCTTGTGTTTTGTTAATTTCAAAAAAAAAATGCAATTACAAATATGTGCGGTATGGTGTATACCATTCACCGGAACTGGGAAATGGACTGGTCCTTCGGGATCCCACATTGGTTGTGGAGTGTGTGTTTGGGTTATATGGGTTAATACGCATTTACAAAATTGTCATGATTTTATGAAAGAGTGTGTCATGTCTCTGACCCAGTGTGCGCGTCTGTTTATGTGTTTTGTTAATTTTTTTAAAAAAAAGAATGATTGCACTTTAAAGCTAGAAAAAAGAGTTAAAAAATTGGCAATGCATGCTTAATTTAAGAAAATAATATCATAACTAAAAGGGTTGGTTTAGTGATGTAAAAATTATTTATATATATAATATGGTGTGGGGACATTTTGTGATTATATAAGAGAAAATAATTAAACTTGAATGCGTATTAAGTGAAAATTTTCATCTTAAAATTAAAAAAAAAATGACTTTTTTTTTACCACTAAAATAAAATTTATGTGACCAAGAAGATATTTTTATTTGTTGTGTATAAGATGAAAAAAAAAATAGTAATAATAACACTAAAACACACTATACCAATGAGGTCAGAAGGGACCCTTCCATTGCTAAACCTCCCAGTGGGTTTTCCTCCCATGAAGTCTCTCCCATAAGGTGCCAAGGTGGGAAGTTGCAATGAGCAGTAGTTTTGATCTAGTTGTTGTTGCCTGTATCAACAATTGAATCTCCAAAAACAAAAACCGCTGGAACCTTTGTATTATTAACCAAACCTATGGTAGGAAGTGCATTATTTACACTAAATACACTGCTACCCAATAAAAGAACCAATAGCATGTTCAAAAAATAAAATAAAAGAACCAATAGCATCTAAAAGGAAACAAACTTCTTCATATTGTCTTTGAAAGGCCAAGAAATTTACACTTCCTCTTGTGGGCTGTGACAAGATTCACCGTGTATATATATATATATTTAGTACACGGTGTGCACTTAGGTGTAAACAAGCCGAGCCGAGCTGAGCTTTGACTAGCTTATGTTTGGTTTATTTATAAATGAATCGAGTTCGAGCCGAACTCATTAGGCCACTAAGTATTCGCGGGATGTTTACGAGCATAAACAAGTTAAAATTTTTTTAAAAAATACAATGTATAAATTTAAATTATTCATTAAAATAATTTAAAATAAATTATTTACTAAATATTTAAATGAATAAAAATTTATATATTGTATATTTAAAATTAAATTATTAATAAATTAAAATTACGAGGTAGCTCGCGAGCTCTTATTCGAGCTTGTTCACAAGCCGAACTTTGCATAGTTTGAATTCGACTTATTTATTAAACGAGCTTCAATATACGAGTTCGAACGAATTTTTAACAAGTCGCGAGTGGCTCGGCTCAGTTACACTTCTGTGTGCACTTAACTGTCATACATTATATGGTGTTGGCTTTATTGGACTCGCACACAAACAAAATTTAATAGTTAAATGCAAAGGCAACCGTTGAGGGTCCATAAATATGCACCTTTTATGTGGTATTCTTCTATTAGCTGGAATAAAATAGCTGGCCTACTTAGCCTTAACTTCTTGATTAGACATGTCTCTACATTATTATTATGCTCTGAATGTGATGGGTGATTTATATTATGAACTTAAAGAAAGGCTGAGGCTTGATGGTTGAGGTTAAGGCCTTAGGACTAAATGATCATAGGTTCAAATCCTAAGAGAAGCAAAAGCTCCTCAGCTTGTCATAATTTGTTATAATCAATGCAGATCGCTAATAATATTGTTGTCAGCTACTATGTAGTGTGTTAGTTTCGAATATGTAATCCGTCAAAAAAAAAAAAAAAAAAAAAAAGAAGATCTTCAGTGTGAGATATTTTTTTAAAAAAATTTCCTACAATACTCCTCTTTCATTTTCAGATTAATTTCTCTAATTGTTATTTAAGTTTTTCCTTCATTTTAAATTAGTTCTTTAATTTTTATTTTTATTTTTTCAGTTACTTAACTTTTATTTTTGTTTCAAATTGGTACTTTCATTTCATTTTTTTCTTTTTAATTTTTTTATTATTTTGAAACAAAATATTTTTGATGATCCAATTTTTTTCTTTGGATAAAATTTAGAAATAATTTTTAAAAAAATTTTCAATTTCAATTTTAGATTTATGAAGAAAAAAAAATAAAAATTAGATCATCAAAAATATTTTGTTTCAAAAAAGAAAAAAGAAAAAATTATTAAAATTAAAAAGAAAAAATTATATTATTTGTAGTTAACGAAGTATACGAGTTGTATTAGAGTCTAAGAAAAAGTGAATTTCTAAATTCTTTGAATTTTGGATTAAATTGAAAAATTAAATATCTGAAGGATTAAAGAATTTGTGTAAAATTTGAAGGACTTAAAATATAGTGAAGGTACCAATTTGAAACAGAAATAAAAATTACGTAACTGAAAAGATAAAAATTAAAATTAAGGAACCCATTTGAAACAAATGGTAAACTTAAGTAACCATTGGAGAAATTTACCCTTCATTTTCAGTGTAATTTACCTTAGTTTACCCTTCAGAAATTTACCGAATTTTACCCTTGGAGCTCAGTGAGACAAACTGAAGTGTATTCATTAGAGTAGTAATTGTGGACCAACACTATCAAAATGCATGATTAAGATATCGAAATTCAGAACCTAAAAATCAGGCTCTAGTAAAGGAGCTTACATTAGTTTATGATCTTAAGCATGAGAGAGTAGACCAAGTCTATTCACTAAATTCGGTCCAGTAGCAAAGGAGATTATGCCAATTTGTGACCTTGGACCTTAGAGAGACATGCCAAGGTGTACTCATTGGAGCAAGTTTTGGCCAATATTATCAAGATCCATAAAGTATTAACATTGACACATCAACTTACTAAAAAAATGATTCTAAATATTTTTTTCTCAATTAAAAAATATTATTTAAACACTTTAAATAATGTTGAAAAATATTAATAAATATAATTTTTGGCAAGATAAAGTGATTAGA